>JAQQSB010001396.1:0-13936 GCA_029721515.1 Synanceia verrucosa
TTGAAAATGTGTGATGTGTGCATAAACCACACTTTTTTAGATATTAAAGCTGCAAAAAATCCATGATGCTGTTCAGAAACACTTTTTTGTTCTACTGGGTGAAATGCTCCTTCTACTCTGAGAGCATCAATACATGACATGTGTTCCAGAAAAAGGAAGTGAAAGAATCAGACCTCTGTGGCAGCTACAGGACTGTAAAAACTCTGGACCAATCAACTGACACCTCAGAGCGAGATGAGAGAACCTAATCATGTGTCATCCTTGCTCATGTCCCTCCCTCCTCCCCGCTGTTGCTGGAAATATCAAACACACAGTTCATCTGCAGAAATACAGAGATAGCAGGGAAATCCCTTCCTGTAGGAACAATGTCAGAGAAAAATGCAGCCAAAAATACCACTTCCAGTGTTACTTCTGACGACTCCATCATGCTAAACAGATGCACAAGTAGAGAAGAAAGAGGGAGGAAGAAAAGACTGAAAGACAAAAACTCTGGATAAAGCTAAGAGGACAAACCAGAGTGAACATCGGTGGAGACACTGAGACATCTGAAGAAGGACTGAAAAAGTGATGCAGAAGTTACTTTCCTCCTGTTGGACAGGTAATTATTTGTTTAGCTTAGGGAGGAGTTATTATTTTCATGAAATATGTAATGTTTGCATAACTTAGCTACTGTTGTAGCGTATTAGCCTGATGCTAACTGTTAGCTTCTCTGTGGGTGTAAGCTGGTCGTAGGTGTGGCTTGTATTGAAGAGGTTATAGGATATGAGACATTTTGACCATATTGAACAGTCATAATCTCACCACTGTCTGTTCAGTTATTAAGATGACAAAATGACGTTGATATATTGGCTTTGAAACGGGACGCTTTACAACTGTGGTGATGTAGCATAACAGCTCTCCTCTCCCTGCTGAATGCTACTGTGTTCTGCTTTGAAGGGGTGGAGCTTTTGGACGGAGCACTGATGGGAGGAGAGTGTGGAGTGTTAGGGGAGGCTGAGAGGAGGTGCTACTTTCAAATCTTGCTAGCTCTTTTTCAACTTCATGTAATTGTCGCTTTAATAAATGAATTATCAATTACCAATAATTAAACAGAATCCAACTATTAATTATTAATCAGCGATTTGCCTGCCATGCTGAATCAGGGGAACCATCTCTTTTTATCAAAGGTTTAAGCTGATTTTGATCGATCAGTCCGATATCATAAGATCATAAAACTCTGAATCAGGAATTCTCCTGATGCATTTTTCTTCATATATGTGTGTGTGTGTGTGTAGTGCTAAGGGAAGAAGTGCCAATTCTTTTCTAGAGTGTAATTCGCTGTTACTGTTAAAAAATTAAGTGGATATTTTAGTTTGACTGACACCAACTCAGGAACGGTCAGAAAAGGCCGTCAAGGCCCTACTTTGTTCTGGTTTTTCCGGTTCCAGGCAAGGTCCAGAAGGCAGCTTAGTGGGCTCCTGGGTGCTTCTTGGATTCACAGTCCAGACTGGAGGTTGCTTCTGTCGGGCAGGGTGGAACGAGCGAAGCTAAGAGCTAATGTCGCTGATCAGCTGGCCTATTGGTCACCGGAGAGACTCCCCGGTCGTGACATTGGCGTGTGATGGCTGGACGCTTGACAGGCTCTCGGTGGCAGTATGGTGCTGTACAAGTTATTCAGATAATACATTCATTAAATCTCGCTTGGCCAGAAGGGTATCGCCTTAACGTTAACTCCAAATAAAAGAAATGGAAAACATTGAAATGAAGGCACTGTTGCTTTTTAGACTAAACTTAACTGATCAGATGTTAAAAATGAACACGTAGACATAACCAAATAACAGAGAGCGAGAATAAAAAAGATCTAATGAGACATAGATGAAGACTGAAAACGAAAGACAACAGCTAAAAGACAACTGAAGTCTGGAGATTTTTGGTTTTCTGTTATTTTTGAGAAGTGGTGGAATTGGGAGGAGTTAAACGGTCCTTCCTCTCTTTTCACTTTTAATTCATATGTAAGTGAATTGAATATAATCTACTCGTTAACTTATGAATCACATATTCACTTCCCACTATAAACCAAACAAATTATTACCTTAGTGTTAAGCACGTGATGAGATATTTGATAATCACCAGTTTTCAGCAAATGTTATAAGCAGATTATTATCACATAACTTTAAGATGTAATGCGTCTCATTATGTAGTTTACCAAACTAAATAATATTAAACAGGATTAATTCAACCATGCTAACAAAGAAAAACAATAGATTATAATTAATAAGTTATTAACTTTTAACACAGCTTTGCATAAAGTTCACTGATGAAATATCAAAAGATTATATGGAAGATTTACCTTCATTGTCCACTAGATGGCAATGTGGCTCCATGATAGAATTTATCTTAAAAGAACTCACTTGTAACTCAGTGACACATACTGCTTCAGGGGTCAAAAAAGGATCATAATTCATCTTTTCATTTGAGGACTAATTTTTATCCAACTCATATCATGTTTAGATACTCATAACCTTTTATTTTACATTACATAGAGAACTTCATCCACAAAATCTGAGTGTTTTCACATCTGTGAGCCAGTTTTATGGCTTTCTTCTTTTTCTTCTCTGGGGTCCATAAACACATCACAGATAAGAGCGATGGAGGTGTGGAGGTCACTGTGTGTGTGTGTGTGTGTGTGTGTGTGTGTGTGTGTTGAGTGATCATGCCAGAGATCAACCCTCTGTTAAATCAAACTGAAGTCAGCAAGTGAAGCTGCTGGTCGTGCTGTGCAGATCCCGATGACAAGAAAACAAAAGGGAGGATAAATGTGTTTATTGTGGAGCAAACTTGTCATTTGCACAGATTTTTGTCGAACCAACGATGCAGACATCAATCCCAACATGTCTTCATGCATCGTGATAATCTGATGGAAGCTATTTTCTGTGCGGTCCAGTCCGCTTCTGCTAAATGAAAAATTAAAATAAATGATAAATAAATGAATTTTACTTTACGTTTTAAACTGACTTGTTTGTCTCCATACAAACAATCCTGTCATTAAATGGTCTAATATTAATGTTTTTCTTAACTGGGAAAAGAGCAATCTTCGCATCTCTCCATACAGGTACAGGAAAAGAGTGACAACAGAGGGTGACGACGACAACATTCGGATAAGGGTGTGAGACCCTCCGATTGGACAGAGGACACACGAGGTACCACCTGAATCAGTGTGCTAAAGCCTCCATATCCACTAGAACAGGAGTATCAAACTCCATTTCATCGAAGGCCACATTAGCGTTATGGTTATTATTGGTTTTTGGTAATGACTTTGAGCTATCCATATATTTTAAGTATAACAAGGCTAAATGTTTCTGATATACAACTGTAGTGTTGAAAGCAGCAAGGTCACTATATAGACTCATTAGTGTCTCACAGGTGGGATGTTAGTGAATTTTACAAAAGACTAAAGATTGAACACAGATATCAGTCCAGTTGGTCCTTCCAGAATAAACTCTATACATCGGGCTGGCTCATTGTCTTTCTACATAAAGCTAGTCAAGCTTACACTGAGTATTTATTCTTATACATACAATATGTCAAACTAAAGGTCTCGTGTTAATAAACACAGTTCTTTGAACAGACAAATACACCGAAGGGCTTTTATTTTGAAATTAAAGCAGGAAGTCTTGAGTAGAAATAACACTTAATGGATTGTTTTATATGTGTTTGCTATTGTTGCTTGTTGTGTTGTTTTGCCATTATTGTATTTTGCAGACACACTGGAGGCAGGTGGAAATGAGACATCCAGGATACAGACAGCCAGTTTAACCAGTGTACCTCAAAAGGGGTCAGATTGATTTCAAATGTAAAAGAAGATGGCCCAGTGTTCAGCTGAAATGGAGGGACTGTTGTCCATCCCACCACCAGGATCTGACGACGAGCAATGATGTTAATAAAGGGGAGCCATCACTGAGACAACAAGTATCTGCTGCACTCCCTGGTCAAGCTGAAGGTCCACTGCATCGGCTCCAACCAGGAGACTACGTGGTCGTGAAAGACTTCAGAAGGAAAAGATGGAAACACAGACGCTGGCGAGGCCCTTTCCAGATCCTCCTCACGACACACACAGCAGTGAAGGTTGCAGAAAGAGCAACATGAATCTACACGTCCCACTGCAAAAAGTACCAGCTCCAACTGACCCACCACCTGGAGATCCACAATATCAGGAGGAGGTAAAAGCGCTCCCTGCTACATGTGACGTGCCAAGTCACCAACTGAACAGATGGTGAAAGTAAACGCTCTGTTCCAACGAAACCATGATGCCAGAACAGCGGACAAGAAACAAAGAAATCTAAAGACATCTGCACCAGCAGTCAACTTTTCAACATTTTGATAAATATTCATGTGATTATAATGCCTTTATGATGAATCTAATGTCTGTTTATTCTGTGCTACAAGGAGGTTCACTGCAAGCCCAGAATGGTGATCGTTCCCATGGAGACCACGGAGGTGTTTTCCCCTCATCTGACACCAATGGGGTTTTTCTCCTCTGGGCTCTATGAGAGGGTCATTCAGGAATTTTTCCCTAGAAAAGGGTTTTCGCCTGAATTTGCGGTGTAACCATTGATAGGTGTGACCTCTTATAATAACTGAGATGATTTGTATCTTTTTGTTTTACAGAATGGACTTTTGATAATCATTAAGTTATAATGACTGAAGCGACTGCCTGATGGCCTGTATAGGCCGGGAACAGGTTCTCACTCTGAGTCTCTTCTTTCATTCTGTTTTATGATGGTGATTGTTATCTGTACTAATTAATATACAGTAATGTAATATCACTTGTGTAATTCTAGAATCCCTGTTCTGTCTGTCTCAGCTGTGCTATAACCAGAGAGTTCTATTCTCGCAAGAACAAATGCAACTTTTTTTTTCTGTTACTGACATCTTAATGATGTTTGATCTTAATAACCTGCAGGAGGTTCAATCTGATGTTTGATGCTTTCAGTAAACTTTGTATTTACTTAGTTGTTCCTATAGGAACAAAAAGGAGGAAATGTGATTGTGATGTGTGAATTTAGCAGAAATGACATGTGTCAGAAGCTGTTATGTATGAACTCATGATGATGTTGCTAGAAGTTATCTTGTTTAGTCTTCACAGAGAACAGTGTGTGTGCAGTATGCCTTTTTCCTCACCATCAGGCCTGATAGACTTGTGGACTCTGTCTACATTAAAACATACAGCATGTTCGTTTCTCACTATGATGGTATTGCTTGTCAGCAGGAACTCACGTAAGCATGTATGTATCAGAAGTGCATAAATATTGTTTTTCCTGTCATTCTGTATGGGCATTCACTCACAAAGTTCTGTGCTGTGTGTCTGAAATCTCATCTCTGTTCTGCAGACAATAATAAAAGCAACTGTTTTGGGCAACTGAATCAGTGAAGTTTATTCATTCCTTGTGTAGTTAAAGAACCCTGTGGAAATTAAAACATTATGACAGAAAATTTCCACAACACCTGTGTGTAATGAGCAATAAAAAGACAACCTGACAACCTTGGGCTACTTACTTAATAAATTTATGAGTGCAGCTTAAGAGGAGCATTGAATGCTGATCCAGAGTCACCCAGCAGCACTGCCTCTGATGCCTCCACTCCTCGGTCCATGTGGTTCTGGTTCAGTGACAAAAGAAGAGAAATTATCATCACCATCATCATATCGATGATGCAGATGAAACAAAATAAACATTCCATTGTAAACATGTTTTCTGGTTAGATGTCTAGAGTTACTTTTGGGATGCTGTGGAAGACAGAGAAACACACAATCAGAACTTAGAGCAGCTTCAGGGTGAAAGTGTGATAATCAGTAAGCTCGGGCCAATAAGGAAGCATTACAGCATCAGTGTGGTAAATTGGCAATATAAATGGTTTGATATAAATATGTATTTTCAAGCTATAACCCACTGTGTTGGGGTATGTGCTGAGTATTAAATGTACAGTATAAGTTGTCAGCAGGATAGGAGCAGTGGTGGAGCTGTGTCCTGCTGCTTCTCTTTCTAAATACACAATGGTGAGACAGTAGCACCTGCTCACTGTCTAGAAGTACCTGAAGTGTTGTCCTCCACTTCTTCCACTGTTCAGCTGCAACACAACAATTAGAGGTGATTTCTTGTGTTCACTGCACACCACCTACTGGAAGCAAAAATGAAAAGTGTTTGGATTGATTCAGTTGGCCCTGGGAGATAATTGGTGACCCTCTAAGACTGAGACACTCATTTCAAAAGTACAGGACAGTTTTAGCACAGCTTTATTTCTTGTGAGAACAATTCACACATTCATACAGGTGGAATAATGCTTAAAAAGAAGCTTAGATCCTCTTAGTTTTAAAGAGGTGTTAATGCAACTGTATAGTCATTTCTGAGGCCTTAACTACAAACTGAACCAATCAGAGGGTGAGGATGTTGCTGGGGGCTAGTGCTAAAAATAGATACGAGGACACCTGCGTTTGGTTTACAAACAATGAAAACTGTCCCACCAGGCCCGCGAAAATCTTTCACAGAAGGAGAAAAATCGAGGTAGGTGACTGACGTTACACTAGCTTTTAACAAATGGCTAATTGCTATTTTATGACTTTCTGCAAAAGAACCAATGCCAAACCAAAGTTAAATAGCCTGCTTAATGGTATATTTGGTTTACATAATGTTTCTATATTTCCCAAGAACGTCAAAAAAAATTAAAAACCAGTAACCACTGTTAGCTCTGTAACATTGTCGAATAGGCTTTAGCTTACTTAACATCAGTGAAAGTCACAGAAGGTAAAAATGTGAACTGTTACCTAAATCTCTTGAATAGTTTATCCACTGCGTGAGTAGACATTGGCGAATGCTATTTTTATTCAAACTGAACGGTTCTTTTTAAGCAAGAACTGCCATACAACAGTAGCTACACTGTACCATCAGTCTGAGCTAGCAAGTCGCCTTAGTGCAGACACACTATGTTAATAACCGACTGGCAAGTCAGGTAGCCATGAGCGGCCTGTTACTCAGTACTAATAAGAAAAAGACAATATGCAACTGACGTTACGCACTATATATCATACTCGTTAAGCTAACAGCTAACATTAGCTAACGGTAGATCCAACAGTTCCATTGCAAGGCTAGACGGGCTGTTGCCACCGTCGGGCGGCTATGTTTCCGCTGTACTTTTGCTCTGCAGTATGGATGGTAATGAAGATGTGTTTTGAGCGTAAATAACTTGCCGCATGAACCATTCACACGAAACAGACATCCTCCATACTGCTTTCTCTCTACTGCGCGCTGCCTTGTATCGGGAGACGGAACTGGGAACAGCGTCACACCCTAGTTCCCGGCGTTCCGAGCTGCAACTGCCGTAAACAAGTTCTTGACGTAAACGTGCTACCACAAAGCAGTAACGCTGCGTCGCAGTTACCGTACTTTTTTATACTTTATTAACAAATAATACAAAACAAAATTGCTTAGCCAGGGGTAAGAAATGCTAAACCTATATATAAAAGCATTGTCTAAGTATCATGCAATGAATATGTTTTGAACTTGCATGATACCTTTGGATTATCCAGCAGTCATTCTGACGTTAAATTGTGATTTACACAGCGTATCTAAACCACAACCAGAGTGACGTTAAAGTAAGTGTAGCAACAGAGCTAACTAAGTAGCTACATGTTAAATTGTTTTATAAACAACAGAGGCTTATACCGTACGGTAGACATTCTTATATCGTAATATTGCACAGCTCTAGACTGGCGGTCAGACTTACCTGCATCCTTGTGGCGCTCGATTCCTATTCACAGCCGTTCCGTGGTGCCGAGCAGATGTAGACACGTTGTGCACATGCACAGTAAAAATCGGGTTTCCGGTACGGAGTGGGCAGTAACAGTGACGTCATCAATGTGTATGGATCCAGAACCACTTTGTTATTCAATCGTAGAATGCAAATCCAGCTTAAAAGCTGCACACTGCCTCCTACTGTAATGGAGTGTGAAGCAATTCTTTCATTATTACCATTTTGTGTCCATCAAAAATAAATAATTTTAAAGTGACAAGTTATTCTGTTTATTGTTTGGCTTCATTGAATATCCATCTGTGAAAAGAAAACAATTCTATATAATTAACCTTATTATACTTTTAGTTAAATGGCATATTCATAAATGCAGATATACAAACCATAAACCAATTTTTTCCATTTTCACAAACGAAGCCAAACAATATATTGCTGTGTTCTCTTTAATGTCTTTATGTGAAATAATTTGACTTGATATGCCTTTGCATTATCTGTAACCCCCTGGCAGTTGATGTTGTTCTGTTTTTTTGTTTTTTTTGTTACCCTAAATAATATATATATAAAAAAAACTGTTTATTGTGTGACTAAGTTGATCTTGCCTCATGAAACCATACTTTTGTGTTTCTGTTTTTCAGAATGGCATTGCAAACATACGCCCTACGAGAAGCTCCCGCCTCTGAGGGTAAAAGTTGTTGCGATAAAAGAGTCCATGAGGGTCCATCAATGGGCATTTAATAATGGGACTGCTA
The DNA here is from genome assembly GCA_029721515.1 of Synanceia verrucosa. Taxonomy (NCBI): domain Eukaryota; kingdom Metazoa; phylum Chordata; class Actinopteri; order Perciformes; family Synanceiidae; genus Synanceia; species Synanceia verrucosa. The sequence goes on from JAQQSB010001396.1 coordinate 8,532, forward strand.
CACCACTAACATCGAGCAGGAACTCAACTGCTATAATAACTGATGGTGACTCACAAAATTTAGTATTTATGAGCAGTTCACGAGTGCCGTGAAAGAGGGTCAGTGCTACGTCCTCAAACACTATGGTATCTGTCGATACCAACCATTTTCCATTCTCTCAAAGAATGAGATGGCCATCTATACATGTCCCTCGTTTGAGGTGTCCGCCCAACTGATTGAGGAGGGAAGAAACATGCTGACATCACCATCCCCATTGGTCCAGCTAAAAGACGTGCAGCCGGGGGGTCAGCCGTTCGTCTCTGTCCAGGGGGTGATCACTTGTGTAAGTTTAATCCAGACATTTTAATGAAGGCACAAATAGCTGATGCAGAAGAAAAGTAAAGAGCAGAAAAAAATATGTTCCGCATGCTTTCCCCTACTGTTTAGTGTGAGTTTATTTATGAGCAGCTTTAAAATTTCATCTCTAAATCTTAATGGTGCTAGAGATATTAAAAAGATAACTATGTTCTATGAACTTCTTAAAACTAAGAATATTGACATTGCTTTTGCTCAAGAAACTCATAGTCACAGTCATAGTCTGAGTCACAAGAGCACTTTAAGTGCAGGACTAGCTATTCTTTTTTCCAAGAATTTTTCTTTTTTTTTTTAATTGCACTGTTGATGATTTAGATAGAAATCATATTGAACCTAATGTTCATTCTAGGACCATTTTAAAACGTATCATAGAAACATATGATTTAGCTGATGTGTGGCACTCCAAACATGGGAGCACAAGGCAGTTCTCTTGGGCACATGCTCGGGGATAATTATATCTCTTTAGCAAGGTTAGATAAGTTTTACTGCTTTGAGCATCACTTGCAAATTTTTAAATCCTGTTTCTTGTGTCCGGTGGGGTTTTCTGATCATTCTATTTTAATTGGTACTATTTTTTATAAATGGAGTTAAACCAAAGAGTGCTTACTGGCACTTTAACACAGTTCTGACAAATGATGGTAGATTTAGAAAAGTTTTCAGTTTGTTTTGGAAACAATGGCAGGCTAGAAAAAGTCAGTTTATTTCAGTACAGCAATGGTGGGACATCGGAAAATTACAAATTCAACAGTTTTGTAAACAATATGATTTTAATGTCACAAAAGAGGTCACAGAAACTATTAAAAGAAAACTATTCCCTCACCAATGTGTCTGTCTGCATATGCAGATGATATCGTCATTGCTGTAAATGACAGCAGTGATGTCAAAAAACGTGTGAACATCACAGAGTGCTGTGGGGAAATTTCCTCTTCTAAGGTCAACTGGAATAAAAGCACAGCCTTGCTAGTAGGTAAATGGCGAGGAGATGAACCAGTGTTACCTGATGGTTTTAAATGGGTCACACATGGAATAAAATATTTAGGTGTGTACTTAGGTGGTCCCTCTGAAGTTTTGAAGAGCTGGGAAGGGGTGGTAGAAAAAGTTAAAAGTTAAAAAAAATGGCGGTGGATTTTGCCTTGAATGTCTTACAGGAGACGCACACTTATTATTAACAACTTGGTGGTTACCACCTTGTGGCATCGCCTGGCAGTTTTAGAGCCTCCACCTAACCTTTTAAAGAGACTGTTGTGCATCATTGTAAACTTTTTTGGGACAGACTACACTGGGTACCTCAGAGTGTTTTATTTTGCCAAAAGATGAAGGGGGTCAGGGTTTAGTTCACTTAGAGAGTATGAAGGCAGTGCTTAGGCTGCAGTTTTTACAAAGTTTTCTCTATGGCCCTAAAAACTTATCTTGGAGACAAGTAGCAGAGCACATCTTGGGCAAAGTTGGCAATCTGGGTTTCGGGAAACCTCTGTTTTGAACTGTGCAGGTTTTAATTTGAGTTGTTTACCACCTTTCTACAAAAGTCTTGTTAAATCCTGGGGTCTCTTGGAAACTGGTCAACTGGGCCTGAACACTCTCTACTAGCTATTGAAGGAGCCGATACTGAAAGACACTCGCCTGGGCAGCTGGTTGGAGGAAGCACCAGTGATGTCTGAGACCTTGGCAAAAAATGGATTTACTACTGTACAACACCTGTGTGAATTAGCAGGTGGAAATCTGGACAATGCTGTGACCTTTGCAATGGGATTGCGAGTCAGGTCAGTTCGAGTTGTTGGGCTGCTTTTGAAAAGTTCCGGAAGGCTCTGCCTCCTGTGGACAAAGCTCTTCTTCAGAGATGGCCTGCTGGACTGTTAATTCCTGAAGAGTTGGATGACTTTCCAAGGTTGTGTGTCAGGCCAAAACTGACAGACTGTGAAGGTCCACATCTCTTGCTGGAGGCTAACAGTGATGCTTGGATGCCAGCGGACTGTGTTAAAGGGAAAATTCTTTATCTAATGGGTGTATTAAGGCTTTGCAAAAACAAACTTAAAAACAGATGAGATACACCATGGAGGGAATACTTAAAAGTTAAATCAGAAATAAAACCTGCTTGGAGCATGTTTTATAAACCACCATTAACCAAAAGTACAGGGGATTTACAATGGTGCATCCTTCATGGAATTGTGGCAGTAAATGCTTTTGTTTCTGTGGTAAACTCTGAAGTGAGTGATAATTGTCATTTTTGCCTTGCAAGGGAAACAATTTTCCACTGCTTTCTAAAGTGTGCTAGATTAAGTCAGTTATTTGGGTTGCTGAGGGTCATCATAGAATTTTTTGAAGAGCATTTTACTGACTATATGTTTATTTTCGGTTTCTCCTATAGTAAGAAAAAGAAGAAGAAAGGACAACTGATGAACTTCCTGCTCGGTCAAGCTAAGTTGGCAATTTATCTAAGCAGAAAAGAAAACATACAGAGGGGATTGCAATGTGACTGTGTAAAAGTTTTTAAAAACCTTGTAAGGGCACGGATACGGCTAGAACATAGATACTATTTGAAAATGGAAGACTTGGATGCTTTCAAAAACAAATGGGACTACAAAAGCATACTTTTCTCCTTACAGGGTTCTGAAATCACCTTTGCAGATGTGATCTACTGTTTTTGTTTTTGTTTTGTAATTTCTGTATATTTCATTCTGTGACCTTTCGTGTCACAGCGCTCTTTTCTTGCATTGTGAATAATTCAATTTTTAATTAAATGAATTTTTAAAACTCAAAACTCTCTCTCTCTCTGCTCTCTGTACACTCTCTAGACTCTCCACCTCCACATATCATCACAGCTCCTCACAATAGACTCACTGTCATCATTACAGCATATCACTTTGAAACTCTTACTTGACAGCTTACAGTTTGCATACTTATCCGTAATTTATTTTCAAATTAAAATAATCCTTGTTTGTGGTGGATCATATCATTGATTTCCTTCTACTCAGTGGACTCAGGGTGGTTACTTCACTGACGCTCTGCTAAAACCCGCTATATAGCGGGATTATACGTGAATTTCTGAGATCTCGTTAGTCAGTGAGATCTTGTACTTGCGATTCCAGCTGCCTGGCGGAGCCGCAGCAGGCAGATCTGGTGGGTATTGAGCAGGGACGAACTGGCCAGTCTGGCATTCAGGCAAATGCCAGAGGGGCCACGCTGTCTCTGCAACCTCAGCTCATGAGCAGACTCCTTTAGACTTTATTAACTGCATGACGGTAAGACACGTTTTCGTTATGGAGTGGCTGGCTCTAAAAATCTATTCATGGTTTATTGGAGCTGTGCATTGATTTGTCCATGTTTTTATGCACTTGTTTAAAGCATGTGAGTTTGAGTGCACCATCATTGGGGCTATCAAAAATACTGTTCTTTTTGTGCGTCAAAAGTTTGTATCTGCGAGTTGGCCTGCCTGTGGCTGCACATGCCAGGGCCGTTTTTTTATCCCTGTTCGTCACTGGTATTGAGGGACAACGTTATATTGTTTGGGTTGTTGGTTTTGCACTATACTGCATTTTTGCATTAATTTCACAAGTGCGAGTACTGTGCATGAATCACATTGGAGTTGGATTTCAGAGTCGCGCGGTGATGTTCTTTGGATTCATGCTGTTCAAAAATCAGAGGAAAGACAACACATCTTAGTTTTAGGTCCGGTTCAATTTCTAATCTGCAGAGAAATGTTTTGCCTGTGCTGTGCAGACAGAAGCATCTCAATACACTCGATCCCCACACATATTTTATTTTATTTTATTTTATTATATTTATTCATTTACAAAAATGGCCTAAAAATGGATGGAAGATGGAAAAGAAAACCAAATTCTTCATTGGCAGTTTCCTCTTCCTCTGTCAGTCCAGTGTTTGAGGTGGTGTCAAAAGTTTATTTAGTCACTGTGGCTTCTTGGCCTGCTGAGTGACCTCTGCGGCAGTTGATGCAGATGCTGTGATACAAACAAACAAAAACACTGATCAATCCACTAAGAGTTTTTTAAACCATGGTAAAAGATGCTGCTTCTTATTCTATGTGATTTGATCAACTGTGATCCAGTTTAATCCACTTTTCATCCCATCTCACATGAAAACACGCTGTGATCCACAGAAATATTGCCTCACCTTCAGTCATTTTTGAGGCCTTTCACCTGTCCGTCCTGATGTTTCTCTTTGTTGTCATGATCCGTCTGTCTGGTTTGGGTAAGTTATCCATTTTTATCTTGTGCTTGCATGTTGTATTGTCATTTCCTGTTTTATTTTTTATTAAGTAACTGTGTTTTCCCTCTCGTTTCAGCTTCACACTTCCCTTCCCCCATGTTTCCCGTGTCTGGTGTGTAGCATATCAATGAGCATTAAATAATGAACTTAACTCTTCTCATTTCTGAGTATCTCCCCAGGAAATCCATCTGACACTATGTGGCACCTAAGTGCTTAAACCTTAAGTTTTATGACTGGCAGAATAAACAGATACGACCAGTTCCTCCTCTCTGACCGAAGAAACTCCAGGACATACACCAGGAGGAGGAGTTTTATTGCCCCACATTCTTGCTTTAATCCTGCCAGACACATCCAAAGCTTAATGTGGCCTCTTCCTTTCTCCCTGCCTGGAACAGAACATCACATTAAGATTTTAATGGTTAACTATGCTTTCATCCTCAGCTACTGTCATATAAGTATCACTGTTACAGTGTCAAACATCAGTCTCCACATAGATCCTCTTCCTTTTCCTCCTTCTGATAAGGACTAAATGTGACATGTGGGATTGGTTGTGGATTAAGTCTACAGACACAATCATACATAGATCTGCCTGTTGTACTACACCTTCCTACATGCTCTGATACCATGGTTCATCTGTGTTGGTTAATTTGTTGATTAATTTTGATTCAATTGGTCAAGTTTTGTTCTGTGGTTTCCTACTATAGGGTGCTTGGTGTCGTTATACAGCAGAGAGAGGGAGCTTTCACATAGAGAAACTTTAATAAAGTAAAACACAGCAGTATTAACATAAAATAAGTTAAAAGAATATCATCTCAGTTAACTTGGTG
>JAQQSB010001397.1:0-86015 GCA_029721515.1 Synanceia verrucosa
ATCACTGCTAAATAGTAGCTTTAGCCTGTTAGCCGTTAGCATCCATCTGATTAGCTGCACAAACATGCTTAGCTTGCAGCATGCTTAGCTCCTAGACACTAACTCAAACTGGAAGTACTTAAGTGATATTTTAATTCTGTTTTTCATAAGGTTCATATTACGTTTGATGGCTCCACTGAGCTGTCTGGGAGTTTTTCAAAATAAAACTACCCATTCAGAAGTGTATTCTAGTTCTTCTCCATGACTGCAGAAGGAAGCAGCTGTGTTGTTCAAATGGTACAGTGAGTGACAACAGAGCTTCTCCTTTAATGTGAACATAAGAAGTGTTGGAGATGCCAGGGATTGAACCCAGGGCCTACATCCACCATGAGCTCATCATGCAGGTGTGGTGTATCGTGAAGCAGTCGGTGGAAAGTCTGCTAATGATAATATGAGAATGATAATATTTGAATCAAAATATCTGCACATATTAAAAGTGACATATATAGAGTTGACCTATATATACCTATATATATAGGTCTCAGATGTCCAACAATATTGTATTTAAAGTGTGTAAACTCATGCCTGGTCCTGAATTGCAGCCAGTTAAAAATCACTGTATTGAGCTCTGTTGAGAACAGGCTGTTTCTGTGTCTGTACCTTTAAATAACCCTGAGCTCTGTCTGACCACGCCCCTGTAGTGAAATATTCTGTCAGGATGTTTTAATTTCCACAGGGTTCTTTACTGCACGAGAGTCCAGTAAATAAACGTGACCTGATTGAGTTGCCCAGAGAAAGTTGCTTTTAATATCTGTCTGCAGAACAGAGATGAGAATTCAGACATACAGCACAGAGCTTTGTGAGTGAATGCCCATACTGAATGTAAGGAAAAACAATATTTATACACTACTGATACATACATGCTTACGTGAGTTCCTGCTGACAAGCAATACGGTCATAGTGAGAAATGAACATGCTGTATGTTTTAATGTAGGCAGAGTCCACAAGTCTATCAGGCCTGAAGGCGAGGAAAAGACACACACACTGTTCTCTGTGAAAACTAAAACAAGATAACTTCCAGCGATATCATCATGAGTTCAGACATAACAGCTTATACAATCAGCTAAATTTCCATCACATTCCCTCCTTTTGTTCCTATAGGAACAACTAAGAAAATACAAAGTTTACTGAAAGCATCAAACATCAGATTGAACCTTTTGCATGGTCTTAAGATCAAACATCATTAAGATGTCAGTAACAGGAAAACAGTTGCATTTGTTCTTGCAAGAATAGAACTCTCTGGTTATAGCAAAGCTGAGACAGACAGAACAGGGATTGTGGAATTACACAATTGATATTACATTACTGTATATTAATCAGTACAGATAACAATCATTTTAATCAGGATAAAACAGGATAAAAAGAAAAGACTCAGAGTGAGAACCTGTTCCCGGCCTATACAGGCCATCCGGGCAGTCGCCTCACCAAGTCATTATAACTTTATGATTCTCAAATGTCCATGCTGTAAAACAAACAGATTCAATGCATCTTAGTTCTTCCTCAGAGGTCACACCTATCAATGGTTACACCGCAAATTCAGGCAAAAACCCTTTCTAGGGAAAATTCCTGAATGACCCTCTCATAGAACCCAGAGGAGAAAAACCCCATTCGTGTCAGATTAGGGGAAAACACCTCCGTGGTCTCCATGGGAACGATCACCATTCTCGGCTTGCAGTGAACCTGGTTGTAACACAGAATAAACAGACACTAGAATCATCATAAAGGCATTATAATCACATGAATATTTATGAAAATGTTGAAAAGTTGACTGTATGCTGGTGCAGATGTCTTTAGATTTCTTTGTTTCTGTCCGCTGTTCTGGCATCATGGTTCTCTTGCTGGAACAGAGCTGCTTACTTTCACCATCTGTTCAGTTGGTGACTTGGCACGCCACATGTAGCAGGGAGCGCTTTTACCTCCTCCTGATATTGTGGATCTCCAGGAGCTGGTACTTCTGCAGTGGGACGGTAGATTCATGTTGCTCTTTCTGCAACCTTCACTGTTGTGTGCGTCGTGAGGAGGATCTGAACGGGCCTTTGCCACGCCTGTTTCCAGCAGACACTTGTTGTCTCAGTGATGGCTCCTTTATTAACGCCATTGCTCGCCGTCAGATCCTGGTGGTGGGATGGACAACAGTCCCTCCATTTCAGCTGAACACTGGGCCATCTTTCTTTATAGTTGAACTCAATCTGACCCCTTTTGAGGTACACTGGTTAAACTGGCTGTCTGTATCCTGGATGTCTCATTTCCACCTGCCTCCAGTGTGTCTGCAAAATACAATGATAGCAAACAACACAACAAGCAACAATAGCAAACACAGATAAAACAATCCAGTAAGTGTTATTTTTACTCAAGACTTCCTGCTTTAATTTCAAAATAAAAGCCCTTCGGTGTATTTGTCTGTTCAAAGAACTGTGTTTATTAACATGAGACCTTTATTTTGACATACCGTATGTATAAGAATAAATACTCAGTGTAAGCTTGACTAGCTTTATGTAGAAAGACAATGAGCCAGCCCGATGTATAGAGTTTATTCTGAAGGACCAACTGGACTGGATATCTGTGTTCAATCTTTCAGTCTTTATAAACTTCACTAACATCCCACCTGTGAGACACTAATGAGTCTATATAGTGACCTTGCTGCTTTCAACACTACAGTTGTATATCAGAAACATTTAGCCTAGTTATACTTAAAATACATGGATAGTTCAAAGTCATTACCAAAACCAATAATACTCCTTCTGATGAAATGGAGTTTGATAATTCTGTTCTAGTGGATATGGAGGCTTTAGCACACTGATTCAGGTGGTACCTCGTGTGTCCTCTTCTGTCCAATCGGAGGGTCTCACACCCTTACCCGAATGTTGTCGTCAAGCCACCCTCTGTTGTCTCTCTTTTCCTGTACCTGTATGGAGAGATGCGAAGATTGCTCTTTCCAGTTAAGAAAAACATTAATATTAGACCATTTAATGACAGGATTGTTTGTATGGAGACAATCAAGTCAGTTTAAAACGTAAAGTAAAATTCATTTATGTATCATTTATTTTAATTTTTCATTTAGCAGAAGCGGACTGGACCGCACAGAAAATAGCTTCCATCAGATTATACGATGCATGAGGACATGTTGGGATTGATGTCTGCATCGTTGGTTCGACAAAAAAATCTGTGCAAATGACAAGTTTGCTCCACAATAAACACATTTATCCTCCCTTTTGTTTTCTTGTCATCGGGATCTGCACAGCACGACCTGCAGCTTCACTTGCTGACTTCAGTTTGATTTAACAGAGGATTGATCTCTGGCATGATCACTCAACACACACACACACACACACACACACACACACACACACACATACAGTGACCTCCACACCTCCATCGCTCTTATCTGTGATGTGTTTATGGACCCCAGAGAAGAAAAAGAAGAAAGCCATAAAACTGGCTCACAGATGTGAAAACACTCAGATTTTGTGTATGAAGTTCTCTACGTAATGTGAAATAAAAGGTTATGAGTATCTAAACATGATATGAGTTGGATAAAAATTAGTCCTCAAATGAAAAGATGAATTTTGATCCTTTTTTGACCCCTGAAGCAGTATGTGTCACTGAGTTACAAGTGAGTTGTTTTAAGATAAATTCTATCATGGAGCCACATTGCCATCTAGTGGACAATGAAGGTAAATCTTCCATATAATCTTTTGATATTTCATCTGTGAACTTTATGCAAAGCTGTGTTTAAAGTTAATAACTAATTATAATCTATTGTTTTTCTTTGTTAGCATGGTTGAATTAATCCTGTTTAATCTTGTTTAGTTTGGTAAACTACATAATGAGATGCATTACGCCTTAAAGTTATGTGATAATAATCTGCTTATAACATTTGCTGAAAACTGGTGATTATCAAATGTCTCATCACGTGCTTAACACTAAGGTAATAATTTGTTTGGTTTATAGTGGGAAGTGAATATGTGATTCATAAGTTAACGAGTAGATTATATTCAATTCACTTACATATGAATTAAAAGTGAAAAGAGAGGAAGGATCGCTTAACTCCTCCCAATTCCACCACTTCAAGAATAATAGAAAACCAAAAATCTCCAGACTTCAGTTGTCTTTTTAGCTGTTGTCTTTCGCTTTTCCTCGGGCCCTTCATCTGTGTCTCATTAGTTCTTTTTTATTCTCGCTCTCTGTTATTTAGTTATGTCTACGTGTTCATTTTTAACATCTGATCAGTCAAGTTTAGTCTAAAAAGCAACAGTGCTTTCATTTCAATGTTTTCATTTCTTTATTTGGAGTTAACGTTAAGATGATACCCTTCTGGCCAAACGAGATTTAATGAATGGATTATCTGAATAATTTGTACAACACCATCTGCCACCGAAAGCCAGTCAGCGCCCAGCCGTCGCCACCAATGTGCTAATCAAGTCTCTCCGTGACCAATAGGCCAGCTGATCAGCGACAACTCCAGCTCGCCTCGCTACACCCTGCCGACAGGCTTAACCTCCAGTCTGGACTGTGAATCCGAGAAGCACCAGAGCCCACTAAGCTGCCTTCTGACCTGCCTGGAACCAGGAAAACCTGCACAAAGTAGGACGCCGGCCCTTTTCTGATTCTTGAGTTGGTGTCAATCAAACTAAAATATACACTTAATTTTTAACAGAAACTTGAATTACCTCTATAAAAGAATTAACTTCTTACCTTAGCACTACACACACACACACACACACACACATATATATGAAGCAAATGCATAAAATTCCTGATTCAGAGTTTTATGATCTTATGATATCGGACTGATCGATCAAATAAACTTAAACCTTTGATAAAAGAGATGGTTCCCTGATTCAATGAGCAAATCGCTGATTAATAATGAATAGTTAGTTCTGTTAATTATTGATAATTGATAATTCATGTATTAAAGCTACAATTCATGAGAGTTGAAAGAGCTAGCAAGATTTGAAAGTAGCACCTCCTCTCAGCCTCCCTTACCTCCACACTCTCCTCCCATCAGTGCTCCGGCCCAAAGCTCCACCCCTTCAAATCTTGAGCAGTAGCATTCAGCAGGGGGAGAGGAGAGCTGTTATGCTACATCACCACAGCTGTAAAACGTCCTGCTCAAAGCCAATATATCAACGCTATTTTGTCACCTTTATAATGCAGACAGTGATGACTATGACTGTGCAATATGGTCAAATGTCATATCCTATAACCTCTTCAATACAAGCCACACCTACGACCAGCTTACACCCACAGAGAAGCTAACGTTAGCATCAGGCTAATACGCCGCTACAACAGTAGCTAAGTTAGCAAACATTACATATTTCATGAAAATAATAACTCCTCCCTAAGCTAAACAAATAATTACCTGTCCAACAGGACGAAAGTAACTTCTGCATCACTTTTCAGTCCCTTCAGATGTCTCAGTGTCTCCACCGATGTTCACTCTGGTTTGTCCTCTTAGCTTTATCCAGAGTTTTGTCTTTCAGTCTTTTCTTCCTCCCTCTTTCTTCTCTTTGTCTGTTTAGCATGATGAGTCGTCAGAAGTAACACTGGAAGTGGTATTTTTGGCTGCATTTTCTCTGACATTGTTCCCTACAGAAGGGATTTCCCTGCTATCTCTGTATTTCTGCAGATGAACTGTGTGTTTGATATTTCCAGCAACAGCGGGAGGAGGGAGGGACATGAGCAGGATGACACATGATTGGTTCTCTCATCTCGCTTCTGAGTGTCAGTTGATTGGTCAGAGTTTTTACAGTCCTGTAGCTGCCACAGAGGTCTGATTCTTTCCCTTCCTTTTTCTGAACACATCATGTATTGACTGCTCTCAGGGTAGAAGGAGCATTTCACCCAGTAGAACAAAAAGTGTTTCTGAACAGCATCATGGATTGCAGCTTTAATATCTAAAAAGTGTGGTTTATGCTACATCACACATTTTCAACATTCAACTTTACATTAATTTCACACATTTTCAACATTCAACTTTTTAAATTGAATTAAACAAATTATACATTCATATTTTTTCAAAATGTATTCTACTTCACCTTCCCAAAACATTCAACCCAGCATTAGCAGATTAGCTTAAGCTAAGTAGCATTCAAAGCATGAGCAGCGTAGCTTCAGCTGACAGTATTCCCCACACATTTTCAGTAGGAAATGCATATTTTAGTTGTTACTGAATTAGTTCTTGGTGAGTGGCACTCTGGGTTTATTTGCATAACCTGGGAATAAATCTTCAGTCAAATCTGCTATTACTATGTCCAAATTCTCAGAGGCGTCAATGGATTCTACATCTGTATGGGTGGATGAGTTTTGCTGCAGGAGATGACATGTTTGATTTATAATATGTATGTTAGCGGAGAGCAGGAAGATGTGCAAGACAAGCAAGAGGGGATGCATTACATCCATACATACAGCTTTTCAATTCAATTCTTCTGCCTCTGTTACTGTTGTTGTTAGTTGTAGTTGATTATTTTGTGTAAATCAATCAATGATTTTGTTTTGTTTTGGGTTTTTTGTAGAAAGTGGTTATGAGCAATTGAGAGCTGACAGGAAAAAGGTAGATTAAAATTGATTAACTGTTTAGTTGTTTGTGATTGAATGATGTATTATAAATGCCAGTTTAGTAGAAGCTTTACTCAGTATCATTTACAGTTAGTAGTAAGAAATCGTTATGATTATTTTATTGTTGTTGTGATTTTATTCAGTATCCTTGACAAGTATTAGTCAGAAATTGTTGTGATTGTTTGTTTGACAAATTCTATGTCCAGAGTTCAGTGTTAGTTTTAGCTAATTATGTATCAGAGCTACCATGCACACATGGAAAGTTTGAATACTGCAACCATCAAACTCAGTTCACCAAACTGGCCACGAGATGGAGCCAAGTTCGTTTGTGGTGGACCAGGAGTAGGTGGAGTATGAGTGGGTGGATCATGAGTAGGTGGAGTATGAGTGGGCGGACCAGGAGTAGGTGGAGCATGAGTGGGTGGATCATGAGTAGGTGGAGCATGAGTGGGTGGAGCAGCAGTGACGTAGTTAGTCACGCCTCTCAGAATGACCTTCGCAATTCAGGTGAGCTTTGTTCAGTCTCACAACCAGTACGGAGAAGGAAACTTGTCCCTGTAAGACAGCTGCAATCAGAACCAGAATCAGAATTTCTTTCAGCACAAATAAGTACTTCTGAAGCACTTATAACTCTGCTCAGTCAAACCTCCACTACCATGGCGGGCAGCGCTAACAGGAAGGGTAGCTAGTCCAACCAGCTAACATGGAATGAGAGTACAATTACACTTTGCATGCAAACTCAAATAAATGTTAACACAATGCAGCCTTGACTTCTTTCTTATTTTTGTAGGGTCAGTAAGCTCCCTGCAGAGGGAGCAGCTCAATACTGCAGAAATGACTACAAGAGCAGTGAACAACTAGTCAGTGGAGGCAGACAGGCTGATGAGTGCACAGAAAGAAGCTGACAGGGATCACTGAGCACAAAGACGCTCCCTGTAGCACATGAATAATCAGTCATTCATTTGTATAACATCAGTATTTATAATCAATAACTCTTGCTATTGATTCACACAGACACCATCCAGTTTTGTGGAAACAGGGAAAACTTGCAGATTTGATATGATAGGGTCTCTTAACTTAAGGCAGCTCTTGAGATTCTTGGACCTCGTGTCCAGTGATTCAATTTGCTTTATAGACACACACAAATCAAATAACCAAGTTCTTTATAAATCAGATGTTTATTTGACAAACTATAACCAAACTACTACTGTCACAGAAAATAACTAATAATAAAATGATTAGTTTGACAAACTAAATGACCAGACTACTGACAGAAATAATAATTGTTTCCCTCCTCCCAGCATGAGGGAGAGGGAGAAACAGAGATGCAGTGGAGAGGATGAAGACCAGAACTTGACTGACTGAAGGACTGAAGAAGAGTAGAGAGAGCACTCAGACCAGCTGAGGCTTTTTATGATCTTTGTTGAAGGTCCAGTGGGGGTGTGACCACTGGTCCCTCCCCATCCACCAAGTTAACTGAGATGATATTCTTTTAACTTATTTCATGTTAATACTGCTGTGTTTTACTTTATTAAAGTTTCTCTATGTGAAAGCTCCCTCTCTCAGCTGTAAATCGACACCAAGCACCCTATAGTAGGAAACCACAGAACAAAACTTGACCAATTGAATCAAAAATTAATCAACAAATTAACCAACACAGATGAACCATGATATCAGAGCATGTAGGAAGGTGTACTACAACAGGCAGATCTATGTATGATTGTGTCTGTAGAGTTAATCCACAACCAATCCCACATGTCACATTTAGTCCTTATCAGAAGGAAGAAAAGGAAGAGGATCTATGTGGAGACTGATGTTTGACATTGTCACAGTGATACTTATATGACAGTAGCTGAGGAATGAAAGCACAGTTAACCATTAAAATCTTCATGTAATGTTCTGTTCCAGGCAGGGAGAAAGGAAGAGGCCACATTAAGCTTTGGATGTGTCTGGCAGGATTAAAGCAGGAATGTGGGGCAATAAAACTCCTCCTCCTGGTGTATGTCCTGGAGTTTCTTGGGTCAGAGAGGAGGAACTGGTCTTATCTGTTTATTCTGCCAGTCATAAAACTTAAGCCTTAAGCATTTAGGTGCCACATAGTGTCAGATGGATTTCCTGGGGAGATACTCAGAAATGAGAAGAGTTAAGTTCATTATTTTATGCTCATTGATATGCTATACTAGTTTTGCTTAGTGAGATAGCGGCTAGTTTACATAGCGTATGTAAGGAATTGTTATAAAAATGGTATAGACATTTAGCTAGGTTGTAGCTGTATAATTAATAGAGTAAGTCTGAAAAGCTGCAGGCTTGAATTGAATCTCTGTGAGGTTGTACCATCCCCCACAGGAGAACACATGCAGGCATGATAAGATAAGCTCTGTTGAGATGTGAAGGATAATGTTTGTGTGATCTTGTTATGCAATCAGATACACTTGCACTTTTTACTAATTATGATGTTTTATCATTTCATTCTATTAATATTTTAAATGATTTATCGCACATAACTAGATTTAGTTTAATTACAACCTGAGGGCACATGGTCTCTGACAAAGAACAGGAAACACACAGAGTGAAAAGAATGCAGGGTTAGACAGGAAGGGGTATTATCTCCTTATTTGGTTGGGGATGTCTCTAGTAGGTATATATTAACATTTCTAAGTCTGAGGTATCGTCCAGAAGACATCCAGCACTGAATATCAACCAATGAAGAAGAAGAACTGATGACAGCTGACCTGAAGACGACACCCAGAGAGTTAGTGAAACTGTATAGCAAGGCAGAGCTCTATAAAAGCTTCAAGGGAAAAGCCAGCCAGCGTTCTGAACTGCTGAGGTCTCTAAAGCTCCTTTCACACTGCATGGAAAACCCCCGCACTGTGAAAGGGTCGAATCGGCATTTTGACGCTGGTCAACGACCGGGGTTTATCAGCTCGGATCGGATCGGCTTCAGTGTGAAAGTCGACTCGCCATTTACCCGATGACGTTGATGTATCTGCCTGTCGCGTTTGCTTTGGTCACTGAGCAGCCTGTCAGGCTGTCAGTGTGAAGCTGCAGAGGTGATTGTTCTCCTAGTGCATGTTTTTCTTAAATTGTGTTTATTTTACCTTAAGTATGTATGTTGTTTTTGTAACATGTGAATCATTTACATTACAGTGGACTGAATCGAAATAAACAAATGCATGCTACCACTCTGAATAACTTCTTGCCGACACACTCCACTGCAAATTTACCTGTGAATTACCACACAATGATAACAATCATATCTTTTACTATTATAATCCTTATACCAAGCAAAGTTTACACACTACACTTAAACAAGCTACACTCTGCCACAGATATCTACACTAATGAAGTTTCAAAATCATAACAAACTTTATAGTTAGACCTTTGGCTTGGCAATAACACTCCCTCAAAGAAAATAGTGCTTTCTGCCATAACAGACAAATGGCTTCCTCCAAAGCAAAAAAATAAATAAATGGCTTTATTAAAAGATAATCAAATAAGGACATAAGAAAAAGTAAAACTGACAGCAATGTTTCAATTTGAACTACCAACACACACAGAAAAGTGCACAAAGTGTAAAAACACTTTTTTTTACTGTATAAATTAACTTCCTGACACGAAGAGACAGTCATGTGCAAAATGTCTACAACTGCTGTTTGTGGGCCTTGACTTCAGCAAATGCAGCCCTGCTATCAAACTATAAGGGAGGGGCCCCCTCGAGGGGGATTTCGACAGCAGTGTCATTGAACTTTTCCATCCATCCATTATCTACCGCTTATCCTCATAGGGTCGCGGGGGGGCTGGAGCCTTTCCCTGCTGTGTTAGGGTGGAAGGCAGGGTACACCCTGGACAAGTCTCCACCTCATCGCAGGGCTGTTTATGCAATTCACATCTCTTTACACCACTATTTTATGAAGACATATCTTGTTCTGTCTTCTTGTCACTGTTTACCTTACCTTACCTGACACTTTTCTCCATCCTTGCCACAGGTGGGGATTGAACCAGTGACCTTTGGCTCCACAGCAGATATTCAGGAGTAGAACACTCCTTCCTTCTCTCGTCTCACAGAAAAGAATGACGTCATATAACATATCTATTATAAGAGTGGAAAATTTCATTAGCATAGAAAAGAATGACATAATATAATGTGTTCTGTTATATTAGCATATGGATTGGTATGAGGTCATCAGTGACATTACTCAGAATGTGCAGATTCCACAGAGAATCCAGGAATATATGGG
The DNA here is from genome assembly GCA_029721515.1 of Synanceia verrucosa. Taxonomy (NCBI): domain Eukaryota; kingdom Metazoa; phylum Chordata; class Actinopteri; order Perciformes; family Synanceiidae; genus Synanceia; species Synanceia verrucosa. The sequence goes on from JAQQSB010001397.1 coordinate 10,839, forward strand.
TGTTTAATATTTTCTATTCATGTCTTTCAATATCTTTATTTTTATTTCTTTATTCATGTGTGCCTTTAAGCTGAGAGACTCTCCAAAATTTTGTTATGTGTGCATAAAGACAATAAAGACTCTTGAACCTTGAATTAGCAGTCCAGCAGGACAACAGATTAGCAGTGCATGGAGTCAACCATGTAAACTTGTGTGGAGCACAACAATGTTTGGCAGCTCATCACCTCCAACACGGCAACTTGGCAGAGTAAAGTAAGCTTTTCTGCAACAAGGATGTGATTTGAACTTGCAGAGCATAATTGATCTCAGCCACCTCGTCTACTGTATCTGATGAATTACAGTAGACGTCTGATCCAGGAGACCTTCAAGAGTCTGGAAAAGTATGGGATGAGATGATCTAGGTGGAGTTACATGGGAGCACTTTATATAGGGGAATTAGCTCAAATGGTAGAGTGCTCGCTTAGCATGTGAGAGGTAGTGGGATCGATGCCCACATTCTCCAGAACACTTTAATTTCTATCTTGGCTGCTATGAAGCGATAGTTCCATTGTTCTGATCCTTTTATGCAAAGACTTGGAAACCTTTTTTGTAACCACGTCACAATAACATAATGAAGCATGTTATTGTGACACCCACTAGTGAGATCACATGTGGGGTATTGATTTTTCTTTTTTATTATTTTTCTTATTGATTTAATTTTCAGCCATGGATTTGCTATTTAGAACACAGTCACAGGTATTATTGTGGGAATGTGAAGTTGCTATGTGTTTCCATAACAGTAGGGGGCAGTATGAGACAGTGGCATAGCTTCAGTGGTGCAGGAATACAGGGGAGGCAGGCGCTCTTGCTCTCATTGTATTCAGGAAGCTGAAGAGAAACTCACGTCTCCGTCTCTGTTCCTTCATACTGTTTTACAGGTTTGTGAAGCACAACACCATTTTAAGTGACTGTATTTCATATGTGAATGAAACATGTTTGGTTTGAGAACAGAACTGAGGCAGTAATGTAGAAAACCATCAGGCCAGTTGAATAAATACAGTGTTCTGAGTTACAGCTATGGCGGTAATGCTACCAAGCTAGCGGTTGGTACATCACTAGCATTGGGCTCCGTTCTTACATGTGTTAGTTAGCTTAGCTACGGTACAGTATTTCCACTATGCCACTATAGTATTCTGTTAGGTGTTATGTGGAAAAGCCACCTTATTTGAGTGAAGTCGTTGGATGTATTTTAATGTACAGTTGGTGTATGATAGAGAGACACACACATTTGTTTGGGTGATCTATGTTGTTTCTCCAGTGGCTATTAAATGTTAACCAGTAGGGTTTGATTAAGAGAGGTTTTCTAAAACAATAAATGCTAATTTGTAAAGCTTTAAACTTTAAACTTTAAACTTTGATGGCGTGGGAAAACATTGCTGCCCAGGTCAGTGCGTAAGTTTAAATGTAGTCCTTTGCAATCACAATAATATAACAGGGGAAAACTGTTTGAATGGAAGCCTATTAACAGATCTTTGACTTAATGGCCACGAAAATGTTTTCTAAACTCACAATGTCCAATATTCAGAATTCAATATTCACATGTTAAATATTTTGCCAAGCAGAGCTAGACAATCTTGTGCCCGTATGCAAATTAGCCATGTTTTTTTTTTTTTTTTTTTTTTATTAGCCATTTGCACCATATGCACGCCTCTGTCCCCAGTTATTGTCTTGGAAACCCCAGTCCTTGACAAAGCGTGCACACTGATTTTATGTTGATACATGACCTTATTCAGTTCTTTCCTTGCATTTTAATGCACAACTTGCATTGCATAGGCTACTGCATGTTGAGAAAATGTATATCTGCACGGTCTGATAACAATCTCCCGTGTCATTTTCACAGATGGCAGAACTCGCCTGCTACCTGACTGAATGAATGAATGAATGAATGAATGAATGAGGAAATCAAATAGTGTGTGTGAGTGAAAGAGGGTGGAGACAGAGAGAAACACAAGGTTCACTGAGAAAAACCTGGCCCTGACCAGGTTAGTTTCATAGAGTCTGTTACTACGGTAACTGACCGAGAGCTTAAGTTACCTCTCTTTGTGAAACAGGCTAGAGCTACCCCTCTTTCTCTGTTTTAAGTTACCTCCCTTTGTGAAACGGAAAACTCAGTTTCCCTCATTTCAGCTGAAACGGGTGAAATCCATCTTCAAAGACAGCAGGAGAGGCTTCATTCTAGTGTTTGGAACTTTTTCCTCATCCCACAAGTTTAATAAATGATGTTCTTCAATAAACTTTGTGGAAAAAGAAACGCTCCTGTCACAGAACGCTGCAGTGATCACTGTAAACACTAGAAAACAATGAGCGGCTCATTTATTAACCAGGAATTAATGAGAGGCGTCTGACTGGACAGCAGTGCAGCAGTCTGACACGCCTGCTGAATAGAGAGTCATGTAGTGTGAACACCTCAAAACTCTGACGGGGAAGAAATGAGTGACGTAGTGTGAACACCACGGTGAGTCAACGACTACGACAGTCATGTAGTGTGAACACGGCATAATTTAGTGAATATTACTGTCTTTATCTCCTGATCACAAAACCAGGTTAATGATTCAGATTACTTTAGCTGGTTAATTAAACACATAAACCATCGTCCCTGGGTGGGCTCGAACCACCAACCTTTCGGTTAACAGCCGAACGCGCTGGCCGATTGCGCCACAGAGACTTCACAAGCAAACATTAGCATGCTAGCATTAGCCCATACACTAAACACTACACATGATGAGCCTGCTAGTTATTGTTACTAATGTAATAAAACAAGCTGTCCTCCCTCAAAACCTGCTGATGAACTGTTTGGGATGTGAACAGAGTGAACAGGACAGAGGAGAGAACAGTTCTCCATCTGAGGAGATGGAGCTCATCCTGTTCCAGTCTGGCTGCCTTGTTAGGACAAGATCTCCTCAGCTCTCTGTTAACCTGCTCTGCAGTGATGGTGGTGGACAGAGGACTAACACATCAGTCCCATCTGGTCTCGTGGTTTGGATCACTGGTTTTCATGCTGGTGGCTGGGGTTTAACTCCCTCTAGAGGAATGACTGTTTTATAGCAGCAGTAGCTCAGTCTATGGAGACCAGAGCCGTATAGAGAGAGTAGTGGGGAGCACAGGAAGCTACAGCTAACACAGTTGATGGACAGCTATCCTGAAGCAGACACTGTTAAATATAATTTCTTTATAAATTCCACATGATGAAAACAGCCAAGCCTTCAGGAGTACAAGGGTGAAAAAGAGAAAAGACGAGGAGAAGAAGAAGGCCAAATATTGAGGAATGTCTTCTAATGTTTACATAACAAAAATATGACAGTTTCAACTATAGCTAGCTAGCAAAGTGGCAATGATGGTACGATAAAATATTTAAAGATAAATAACACGCCAGTGTCTTTTTATAGAGATAACTGCTCCTTCTTTGGATGTTGTGGTTTCTAGACTCTATGTTGTTACTAGACTATATGTTGTTCATTGGACTATCGAAATTAGTGCAGTAAGCTGGATTAATCCAGCATCATAATTAATATCATTAAAAACTCCCTGATATGTATGACAGGGATATTGTAATTTTTTGAACAACACAATCATCTACTGTATTTCAATGCTATCTTTAGTAAGGACCTCTGATTGTTTGAGGCAACTGAGATTTAGAAAATTGCAGAATATAAAAAGTTATTCAACAGTCTTGTTTGTAGTTGTTGCAGAATGGTTTAAGGTACCTTGTTCAAAGACTGAAGTCCTTTCTCTGTAGTGGGGCTTCTGAACTCTGAATAGGAATGTTTTCAAATCCCACTTCTGATGTTTTTTTTTTTTCCAATTTTGTTGTATTCATATTCTGTAGGATGGCATCATTTCACAGTAGATTGAGTACATGGTGAACCTGGGGTCTGAGGAGATGGAGCAGGAGCCCTTGATGATGTATGAAGTCACTGCAACTGGTCTGTAGTCAGTCAGAACCTTCTGGGATGAGGCAGGATGTTTTTGCAACGTTTTTAGTCTCAATGTGCAGAAAAATTGCAGACTTTATGAAACTGTCTATTGGACCCATGATGGTGGTATAGTGGTGAACATAGCTGCTTTCCAAGCAGTTGACCTGAGTTTGATTCCCAGCAATCACAGTCCTATTCCTCCAATGATAGTATAGGGTTGCTTTTATTTTGTCTGTAAGTAAGCAGGAGAGTCATGTATGGCCTACTTTTCAATAGTGATCGGTAGTATGGTGGCTGGTGGCGATGCCATGGGGGATGTAGATCAGTGGTAGAGTGCATGCTTTGCATCCTGTCCTGGGTCCTGGGTTCAATCCCCAGCATTTCCAACACTTCTTATGTTTACACTAAAGGAGAGGCTCTGTTGTCACCACTTTGCCATTTGAACAACACAGCTGCTTCCTTCTGCAGTCATGGAGAAGAACTAGAATACATTTCTGAATGGGTAGTTTTATTTTCAAAAACTCCCAGACAGCTCAGTGGAGACATCAAACGTACTATGAACCTTATGAAAAACAGAATTAAAATATCACTTAAGTATTTCCAGTTTGAGTTAGCATCTATGAGCTAAGCATGCTACAAGCTAAGCATGTTCGTGCAGCTAATCAGATGGATGCTAATGGCTAACAGTCGAAATCTATTATTTAGCAGTGATCAAGTCTCCACAGACCTGAGGATGAAACTAAATGAAGAAGTTAACTACAGGGCTTGTTAAATGGTGTCAGCTGACTGCAGACCAGTCAACATCATGAAGACTCTGGTCTAAGAGACAAACTCTGATTGTTCATACAATCATTGTTAACTCATTGAGTGCCACTGACATATTTTTACATCAAAGTGGTTTTTCAGCAGTGGGTCACTGATTGCGGTCTCCTGCAGCCTGTGAGTAATATTGGGGCTCCTGGGAGATGTGGTTGGAGCTTAAAGAGACAGTATACACCACATAAATCAAGTTGAGCTGAGACGATCACAAAAATGACATATTTCATTAACATAATAACTCCTCCCTAAGCTAAACAAATAATCACCTGTCTAACAGGAAGAAAACTGCTTCACTTTTCAGTCCCTTCAGATGTCTCAGTGTCTCCACTGATGTTCACTCTGATTTGTCCTCTTAGCTTTATCCAGAGTTTTGTTGCAGCTGTTTCTGCCTCCTCTTTCTTCTCTTTGCCTGTTTAGCAGGGTGAGCCATCAGAAATAATGCTGGAAGTGATATTTTTTGATATTTTTTGATTATTTGAAAGCACTGTTTTCAGTCTGAATACCAACTTTAAGCTTGACATGTAAGGTGGAAAAGCTGCATTCTTAAAGTTGGACTCATGCTTAAAAACAGTTAGTTTTGCTGGAGATTTGATCTCAGATTACAGGATTCAGAATTCATTTTCACCAGCACAGAGACTCTTCTTGAATTTTGTCTCAACAGGACGGCATTTGCAACAACTGACCTGAAAAATACTTTCTGCTGTCAGAAGTGGGATTCAAACCCACACCCCCAGAAGAGACTGCAACCTTAACACAGCGCCTTGGAACCCTCGGCCATCCTGACAACAAAACAGTAAGTTTTGGTGGAAATTTTGATAAATGTAACTGTTCAGTACACTGCTCCTTGATCAATGAACACCACAGACCCTAACTGAAACAAGGTGCCCTCAACAAAGCACTGTTTTCAGTCTGAATACCAACTTTAAGCTTGACATGAAATGTGGAAAAGTCTGCATTCTTAAAGTTGGACTCATGCTTAAAAAAAAGAGGTTCCACTGAGATTTGAACTCAGATCACTGGATTCAGAGTCCAGAGTGCTAACCATTACACCATGGAACCACATTGCTGTCTGCTTTCTGCTTTCTGTGTAGACACACTCTTATATGAGCCCCATGTTTATTTTGATGTTGTTCAGTTCTTTCATAGGCGAGGTGGGTCTGTTAGTGGTTCATGTGATGGAAAGTTCCTGAACATTAGCCTGTTGGCTATTCCTAGCTTTGTCCACAATTTATAAGATAGCCGAAAATCCTTGGTGACGCTTCTGGTCTACTTCCAAGGTTTTGTCAAGGTTTGTAGTCTTGTGAAAGAGACTCTGTGGTGCAATGGTAGTGTGTCTGACTCCAGATCAGAGGGTTGAATGTCCAAATCAAATCAGAGTGACTTTTCTGATATTCCTCTGGATCAGTTTAATGATATTATACATACACACCATACAGTAAATTTTCTAATATGCAAATATTACTCTTACTTTAAAATATTATAAGAAATGACAACGAACAGTTACATCAGTTAATTGTTAATAATTAATTTATTAAAATCTAAAGGTGTGTCTTTAATGCTACAGTTACTTATGTAAAGAAACACAAAAAGAGCCAATAAACACCTATATTCATGTACAATAGTACTGCCAAGTGATTGCTTTTTTAAAATCTCAGAATTTCTATAATACACCAACAATAATATGCCAGCAGTTCTACAGATCATATTAACATTGGTTGTCTGATCAATGATGTCATTTGACAACAAGCCAACCAGAGTTTGTCTCTTAGACCAGAGTCTTCATGATGTTGACTGATCTGCAGTCAGCTGACACCATTTAAAAGCCCTGTAGTTAACTTCTTCATTTAGTTTCATCCTCAGGTCTGTGGAGACTTGATCACTGCTAAATAATAGATTTAGCCTGTTAGCCGTTAGCAACCATCTGATTAGTTGCACGAACATGCTTAGCTTGTAGCATGTTTAGCTCAGAGATGCTAACTCAAACTGGAAATACTTAAGTGATATTTTAATTCTGTTTTTCATAAGGTTTATATTATGTTTGATGGCTCCACTGAGCTGTCTGGGAGTTTTTCAAAATAAAACTACCCATTCAGAAATGTATTCTAGTTCTTCTCCATGACTGCAGAAGGAAGCAGCTGTGTTGTTCAAATGGCACAGTGAGTGACAACAGAGCCTCTCCTTTAATGTGAACATAAGTGTTGGAGATGCCAGGGATTGAACCCAGGGCCTACATCCACCATGACCTCATCATGCAGGTGTGGTGTACCATGTAGCAGTCGGTGGGAACTCTGCTGATGATAATATGAGAATGATAATATTTGAATCAAAATATCTGCACATATTAACTGTGACTGTGACATATTATAAATCTTTTTCAGCAATTGTATAGAGGTCTCAGATGTCCAACAATATTGTATTCAAAGTGTGTAAACTCAGCCCTGGTCCTGAATTTACCGCCAGTTAAAAATCACTGTATTGAGCTCTGCTGAGAACAGGCTGTTTCTGTGTCTGTACCTTTAAATAATCCTGAGCTGTGTCTGACCACGCCCCTGTAGTGGAAATATTCTGTCAGGATGTTTTAATTTCCACAGGGTTCTTTACTGCACGAGAGTCCAGTAAATAAACGTGACCTGATTGAGTTGCCCAGAGAAAGTTGCTTTTAATATCTGTCTGCAGAACAGAGATGAGAATTCAGACATACAGCACAGAGCTTTGTGAGTGAATGCCCATACTGAATGTAAGGAAAAACAATATTTATACACTACTGATACATACATGCTTACGTGAGTTCCTGCTGACAAGCAATACGGTCATAGTGAGAAATGAACATGCTGTATGTTTTAATGTAGGCAGAGTCCACAAGTCTATCAGGCCTGAAGGCGAGGAAAAGACACACACACTGTTCTCTGTGAAAACTAAAACAAGATAACTTCCAGCGATATCATCATGAGTTCAGACATAACAGCTTATACAATCAGCTAAATTTCCATCACATTCCCTCCTTTTGTTCCTATAGGAACAACTAAGAAAATACAAAGTTTACTGAAAGCATCAAACATCAGATTGAACCTTTTGCATGGTCTTAAGATCAAACATCATTAAGATGTCAGTAACAGGAAAACAGTTGCATTTGTTCTTGCAAGAATAGAACTCTCTGGTTATAGCAAAGCTGAGACAGACAGAACAGGGATTGTGGAATTACACAATTGATATTACATTACTGTATATTAATCAGTACAGATAACAATCATTTTAATCAGGATAAAACAGGATAAAAGAAAAGACTCAGAGTGAGAACCTGTTCCCGGGCCTATACAGGCCATCGGGCAGTCGCCTCACCAAGTCATTATAACTTTATGATTCTCAAATGTCCATGCTGTAAAACAAACAGATTCAATGCATCTTAGTTCTTCTCAGAGGTCACACCTATCAATGGTTACACCGCAAATTCAGGCAAAAACCCTTTTCTAGGGAAAAATTCCTGAATGACCCTCTCATAGAGCCCAGAGGAGAAAAACCCCATTCGTGTCAGATGAGGGGAAAACACCTCCGTGGTCTCCATGGGAACGATCACCATTCTCGGCTTGCAGTGAACCTGGTTGTAACACAGAATAAACAGACATCAGAATCATCATAAAGGCATTATAATCACATGAATATTTATGAAAATGTTGAAAAGTTGACTGTATGCTGGTGCAGATGTCTTTAGATTTCTTTGTTTCTTGTCCGCTGTTCTGGCATCATGGTTTCGTTGGAACAGAGCGTTTACTTTCACCATCTGTTCAGTTGGTGACTTGGCACGTCACATGTAGCAGGGAGCGCTTTTACCTCCTCCTGATATTGTGGATCTCCAGGAGCTGGTACTTCTGCAGTGGGACGTGTAGATTCATGTTGCTCTTTCTGCAACCTTCACTGTTGTGTGCGTCGTGAGGAGGATCTGGAACGGGCCTTGCCAGCGTCTGTTTCCAGCAGACACTTGTTGTCTCAGTGATGGCTCCCCTTTATTAACGTCATTGCTCGTCGTCAGATCCTGGTGGTGGGATGGACAACAGTCCCTCCATTTCAGCTGAACACTGGGCCATCTTCTTTTATAGTTGAACTCAATCTGACCCCTTTTGAGGTACACTGGTTAAACTGGCTGTCTGTATCCTGGATGTCTCATTTCCACCTGCCTCCAGTGTGTCTGCAAAATACAATGATAGCAAAACAACACAACAAGCAACAATAGCAAACACAGATAAAACAATCCAGTAAGTGTTATTTTTACTCAAGACTTCCTGCTTTAATTTCAAAATAAAAGCCCTTCGGTGTATTTGTCTGTTCAAAGAACTGTGTTTATTAACATGAGACCTTTATTTTGACATACCGTATGTATAAGAATAAATACTCAGTGTAAGCTTGACTAGCTTTATGTAGAAAGACAATGAGCCAGCCCGATGTATAGAGTTTATTCTGAAGGACCAACTGGACTGATATCTGCATTCAATCTTCAGTCTTTTATAAACTTCACTAACATCCCACCTGTGAGACACTAATGAGTCTATATAGTGACCTTGCTGCTTTCAACACTACAGTTGTATATCAGAAACATTTAGCCTAGTTATACTTAAAATACATGGATAGTTCAAAGTCATTACCAAAAACCAATAATACCCTTCGATGAAATGGAGTTTGATACCCCTGTTCTAGTGGATATGGAGGCTTTAGCACACTGATTCAGGTGGTACCTCGTGTGTCCTCTGTCCAATCGGAGGGTCTCACACCCTTACCCGAATGTTGTCGTCGTCACCCTCTGTTGTCTCTCTTTTCCTGTACCTGTATGGAGAGATGCGAAGATTGCTCTTTTCCCAGTTAAGAAAAACATTAATATTAGACCATTTAATGACAGGATTGTTTGTATGGAGACAAACAAGTCAGTTTAAAACGTAAAGTAAAATTCATTTATTTATCATTTATTTTAATTTTTCATTTAGCAGAAGCGGACTGGACCGCACAGAAAATAGCTTCCATCAGATTATACGATGCATGAGGACATGTTGGGATTGATGTCTGCATCGTTGGTTCGACAAAAAAATCTGTGCAAATGACAAGTTTGCTCCACAATAAACACATTTATCCTCCCTTTTGTTTTCTTGTCATCGGGATCTGCACAGCACGACCTGCAGCTTCACTTGCTGACTTCAGTTTGATTTAACAGAGGATTGATCTCTGGCATGATCACTCAACACACACACACACACACACACACACACACACACACACACACACACACACACACACACAGTGACCTCCACACCTCCATCACTCTTATCTGTGATGTGTTTATGGACCCCAGAGAAGAAAAAGAAGAAAGCCATAAAACTGGCTCACAGATGTGAAAACACTCAGATTTTGTGTATGAAGTTCTCTACGTAATGTGAAATAAAAGGTTATGAGTATCTAAACATGATATGAGTTGGATAAAAATTAGTCCTCAAATGAAAAGATGAATTTTGATCCTTTTTTGACCCCTGAAGCAGTATGTGTCACTGAGTTACAAGTGAGTTGTTTTAAGATAAATTCTATCATGGAGCCACATTGCCATCTAGTGGACAATGAAGGTAAATCTTCCATATAATCTTTTGATATTTCATCTGTGAACTTTATGCAAAGCTGTGTTTAAAGTTAATAACTAATTATAATCTATTGTTTTTCTTTGTTAGCATGGTTGAATTAATCCTGTTTAATCTTGTTTAGTTTGGTAAACTACATAATGAGATGCATTACGTCTTAAAGTTATGTGATAATAATCTGCTTATAACATTTGCTGAAAACTGGTGATTATCAAATGTCTCATCACGTGCTTAACACTAAGGTAATAATTTGTTTGGTTTATAGTGGGAAGTGAATATGTGATTCATAAGTTAACGAGTAGATTATATTCAATTCACTTACATATGAATTAAAAGTGAAAAGAGAGGAAGGACCGTTTAACTCCTCCCAATTCCACCACTTCTCAAGAATAATAGAAAACCAAAAATCTCCAGACTTCAGTTGTCTTTTAGCTGTTGTCTTTCGTTTTTCCGGTCTTCATCTGTGTCTCATTAGTTCTTTTTTTATTCTCGCTCTCTGTTATTTAGTTATGTCTACGTGTTCATTTTTAACATCTGATCAGTCAAGTTTAGTCTAAAAAGCAACAGTGCTTTCATTTCAATGTTTTCATTTCTTTTATTTGGAGTTAACGTTAAGATGATACCCTTCTGGCCAAACGAGATTTAATGAATGGATTATCTGAATAATTTGTACAACACCATCTGCCACCGAAAGCCAGTCAGCGTCCAGCCGTCGCCACCAATGTGCGACCGAAGTCTCTCCGGTGACCAATAGGCCAGCTGATCAGCGACAACCCAGCTCGCTCTCGTTACACCCTGCCGACAGGCTTAACCTCCAGTCTGGACTGTGAATCCGAGAAGCACCAGAGCCCACTAAGCTGCCTTCTGGACCTGCCTGGAACCAGGAAAACCTGCACAAAGTAGGACGCTTCGGCCCTTTTCTGATTCTTGAGTTGGTGTCAATCAAACTAAAATATCCACTTAATTTTTAACAGAAACTTGAATTACCTCTAGAAAAGAATTAACTTCTTCCCTTAGCACTACACACACACACACACACACACACACATATATATGAAGCAAATGCATAAAATTCCTGATTCAGAGTTTTATGATCTTATGATATCGGACTGATCGATCAAATAAGCTTAAACCTTTGATAAAAAGAGATGGTTCCCCTGATTCAATGAGCAAATCGCTGATTAATAATGAATAGTTAGTTCTGTTAATTATTGATAATTGATAATTCATGTATTAAAGCTACAATTCATGAGTTGAAAGAGCTAGCAAGATTTGAAAGTAGCACCTCCTCTCAGCCTCCCCTAACCTCCACACTCTCCTCCCATCAGTGCTCCGTCCAAAGCTCCACCCCTTCAAACTTGAACAGTAGCATTCAGCAGGGAGAGGAGAGCTGTTATGCTACATCACCACAGCTGTAAAACGTCCCGTTCAAAGCCAATATATCAACGTCATTTTGTCACCTTTATAATGCAGACAGTGATGACTATGACTGTGCAATATGGTCAAAATGTCATATCCTATAACCTCTTCAATACAAGCCACACCTACGACCAGCTTACACCCACAGAGAAGCTAACGTTAGCATCAGGCTAATACGCGCTACAACAGTAGCTAAGTTAGCAAACATTACATATTTCATGAAAATAATAACTCCTCCCTAAGCTAAACAAATAATTACCTGTCCAACAGGACGAAAGTAACTTCTGCATCACTTTTCAGTCCCTTCAGATGTCTCAGTGTCTCCACCGATGTTCACTCTGGTTTGTCCTCTTAGCTTTATCCAGAGTTTTGTCTTTCAGTCTTTTCTTCCTCCCTCTTTCTTCTCTTTGTCTGTTTAGCATGATGAGTCGTCAGAAGTAACACTGGAAGTGGTATTTTTGGCTGCATTTTCTCTGACATTGTTCCCTACAGAAGGGATTTCCCTGCTATCTCTGTATTTCTGCAGATGAACTGTGTGTTTGATATTTCCAGCAACAGCGGGGAGGAGGGAGGGACATGAGCAGGATGACACATGATTGGTTCTCTCATCTCGCTCTGAGTGTCAGTTGATTGGTCAGAGTTTTTACAGTCCTGTAGCTGCCACAGAGGTCTGATTCTTTCCCTTCCTTTTTCTGAACACATCATGTATTGACTGCTCTCAGGGTAGAAGGAGCATTTCACCCAGTAGAACAAAAAGTGTTTCTGAACAGCATCATGGATTGCAGCTTTAATATCTAAAAAGTGTGGTTTATGCTACATCACACATTTTCAACATTCAACTTTTACATTAATTTCACACATTTTCAACATTCAACTTTTAAATTGAATTAAACAAATTATACATTCATATTTTTTCAAAATGTATTCTACTTCACCTTCCCAAAACATTCAACCCAGCATTAGCAGATTAGCTTAAGCTAAGCAGCATTCAGCATGAGCAGCGTAGCTTCAGCTGACAGTATTCCCACACATTTTCAGTAGGAAATGCATATTTTAGTTGTTACTGAATTAGTTCTTGGTGAGTGGCACTCTGGGTTTATTTGCATAACCTGGGAATAAATCTTCAGTCAAATCTGCTATTACTATGTCCAAATTCTCAGAGGCGTCAATGGATTCTACATCTGTATGGGTGGATGAGTTTTGCTGCAGGAGATGACATGTTTGATTTATAATATGTATGTTAGCGGAGAGCAGGAAGATGTGCAAGACAAGCAAGAGGGGATGCATTACATCCATACATACAGCTTTTCAATTCAATTCTTCTGCCTCTGTTACTGTTGTTGTTAGTTGTAGTTGATTATTTTGTGTAAATCAATCAATGAAATTGTTTTGTTTTGGGTTTTTTGTAGAAAGTGGTTATGACAATTGAGAGCTGACAGGAAAAAGGTAGATTAAAAATTGATTAACTGTTTAGTTGTTTGTGATTGAATGATGTATTATAAATGCCAGTTTAGTAGAAGCTTTACTCAGTATCATTTACAGTTAGTAGTAAGAAATCGTTATGATTATTTTATTGTTGTTGTGATTTTATTCAGTATCCTTGACAAGTATTAGTCAGAAATTGTTGTGATTGTTTGTTTGACAAGTTCTATGTCCAGAGTTCAGTGTTAGTTTTAGCTAATTATGTATCAGAGCTACCATGCACACATGGAAAGTTTGAATACTGCAACCATCAAACTCAGTTCACCAAACTGGCCACGAGATGGAGCCAAGTTCGTTTGTGGTGGACCAGGAGTAGGTGGAGTATGAGTGGGTGGATCATGAGTAGGTGGAGTATGAGTGGGCGGACCAGGAGTAGGTGGAGCATGAGTGGGTGGATCATGAGTAGGTGGAGCATGAGTGGGTGGAGCAGGAGTGACGTAGTTAGTCACGCCTCTCAGAATGACCTTCACAATTCAGGTGAGCTTTGTTCAGTCTCACAACCAGTACGGAGAAGGAAACTTGTCCCTGTAAGACAGCTGCAGTCTTACAAAGAGTGGAGTGTATCGTCTCCTCGGTGGGACAATCAGAACCAGAATCAGAATTTCTTTCAGCACAAATAAGTACTTCTGAAGCACTTATAACTCTGCTCAGTCAAACCTCCACTACCATGGCGGGCAGCGCTAACAGGAAGGGTAGCTAGTCCAACCAGCTAACATGGAATGAGAGTACAATTACACTTTGCATGCAAACTCAAATAAATGTTAACACAATGCAGCCTTGACTTATTTCTTATATTTGTAGGGTCAGTAAGCTCCCTGCAGAGGGAGCAGCTCAATACTGCAGAAATGACTACAAGAGCAGTGAACAACTAGTCAGTGGAGGCAGACAGGCTGATGAGTGCACAGAAAGAAGCTGACAGGGATCACTGAGCACAAAGACGCTCCCTGTAGCACATGAATAATCAGTCATTCATTTGTATAACATCAGTATTTATAATCAATAACTCTTAAGTTATTGATTCACACAGACACCATCCAGTTTTGTGGAAACAGGGAAAACTTGCAGATTTGATATGATAGGGTCTCTTAACCTAAGGCAGCTCTTGAGATTCTTGGACCTCGTGTCCAGTGATTCAATTTGCTTTATAGACACACACAAATCAAATAACCAAGTTCTTTATAAATCAGATGTTTATTTGACAAACTATAACCAAACTACTACTGTCACAGAAAATAACTAATAATAAATGATTAGTTTGACAAACTAAATGACCAGACTACTGACAGAAATAATCATTGTTTCCCTCCCCCTCCCAGCATGTGGGAGAGGGAGAACAGAGATGCAGTGGAGAGGATGAAGACCAGAACTTGACTGACTGAAGGACTGAAGAAGAGTAGAGAGAGCACTCAGACCAGCTGAGGCTTTTTATGATCTTTGTTGAAGGTCCAGTGGGGTGTGACCACTGGTCCCTCCCCATCCACCAAGTTAACTGAGATGATATTCTTTTAACTTATTTAATGTTAATACTGCTGTGTTTTACTTTATTAAAGTTTCTCTATGTGAAAGCTCCCTCTCTCAGCTGTAAAATGACACCAAGCAACCTATAGTAGGAAACCACAGAACAAAACTTGACCAATTGAATCAAAATTAATCAACAAATTAACCAACACAGATGAACCATGATATCAGAGCATGTAGGAAGGTGTACTACAACAGGCAGATCTATGTATGATTGTGTCTGTAGACTTAATCCACAACCAATCCCACATGTCACATTTAGTCCTTATCAGAAGGAGGAAAAGGAAGAGGATCTATGTGGAGACTGATGTTTGACATTGTAACAGTGATACTTATATGACAGTAGCTGAGGAATGAAAGCATAGTTAACCATTAAAATCTTAATGTAATGTTCTGTTCCAGGCAGGGAGAAAGGAAGAGGCCACATTAAGCTTTGGATGTGTCTGGCAGGATTAAAGCAGGAATGTGGGGCAATAAAACTCCTCCTCCTGGTGTATGTCCTGGAGTTTCTTGGGTCAGAGAGGAGGAACTGGTCTTATCTGTTTATTCTGCCAGTCATAAAACTTAAGCCTTTAGCACTTAGGTGCCACATAGTGTCAGATGGATTTCCTGGGGAGATACTCAGAAATGAGAAGAGTTAAGTTCATTATTTATGCTCATTGATATGCTACAGGATTTCTGTTGTACCTGTTCCTTATAGTAATTTTTGGCATAAAAACGCCTGAGGCACTGCTTTTTCATGTAAATGGTTGTTTTTAACTTTGTTTTTTTTTTTTGCTAAATTTGCACATAAGTTTTTGAAATTCGCACTTCATATGTTCATTCTAAGTTACAAAACCAGCTCGTTAGACATGCCTGTGGTTTTCTCAGTAAAAAAATCAACTTTTTGCTTACTCAAATTATATGTTTGTTGTGTGTTTTTTGGTCCAATGTGTCAATACAGTATGTCAAAATGAAAAACACTGTTTGTTAACAATGGTGAGGCTGTGCTGAAAAAAATGACACCAAACAAGGTAAGGTAAACAGTTTTTAAGGTGAAATATAAAGGAAAATCAAAAAGAAGTAGAAAATGGCCGATTATACCCCTGATTTCTAAGGATAAAGCTTTATTCATCCAAAAGAGAATTGTGTAACGTGTAACATTTGCCACACACAGCTGGAAATTTGCACAAATTCAAAAAGATGCATAAAGTGCAGAACAATGTAAAATGTATTACAACGCCAAACACGGTTTTAAGCTTTAAGGAAGTATTAACCTTTACTTACTTTTTACCTGTTTGCTTTTGTCTTATGTGTTTTTTCTCATAAAGTGTCTTTGAGCGTCACATCAAACTGATGGATTATTATTTTATTATTAAAACACAATGTCACAGGGTTGACTTGATGATAAAGGCAACTACATATTAAAATGTGTTTAATGATCAAGAACAGAACAGTGTCTCCTCATCTCACGGTTTTGAGTTTGTTCATCATAATCACATACATACATAATATTTTAATAATTAAACACAACCTTTGGAAAGACACGTGAACCTGAAGTCAACACTGTGACACATGGGCTGGGTGCTGGGATATAAAACAGTGACAGAGATCAGACCTGACATCCAGATGGACGGGGAACAAGGAACGAGGCCAACACACCTGAAGTGAGTCTTCTTTGACTTTCAGTCTAAAACAAAGGGTCTTTAGATATGCATATATACAGTAAATAGTTCACTGTGTCATCAGGTTACATGTATCCTGTTGTGGTTACTGCCATCCTTCTGGTGGTGCTCATGTTCATGTCGGCATCTGCATGTAAGAACCAGTCACTGAAGAATGTTCTACATGAACAACAATGACACAAAACTGACAGCAGAATTAAGCATAAACCTCACTGATAATATCTGGGACTCTGCATTAGATGGAATACACTCATCTTCAATCTGCTCAAGACATAAGGTAATATAGCTCAAGACATAGATTACACTGATCGAATAATAATTATAAATAATAATGAATATTGATCTTAACTGTGATCGCTGTGGAACAGCGATAGCTACTTTGGCTCATATGTTCTGGTTCTGTCCAAAATTGACAGATATTTAGCAACCTGTGTTCAAATTCTTTTCTGACCTGCTCGGGATACTCATGGAACCATAATAACACAACATAATAGCAATATTTGGTGTTGTACCGCAGGCTCTCTGCCCCACTCAACATTACAAAAACATGATAGCCTTTGCAATGCTACTGGCTAGGAGACTCATATTGCTTAAATGGAAAGACAGATCTCCTCCAACTTTCAATCGATGGCTCAATGGATGGGAGATCTTCTACATCATCTGACTGTGATGTGATAGGGATTCATGGTGGTGCAGTGGGATGGGGTTGTTTGTGGGGAGGGATTATGTTGAAATGTATTGTACTGTAATGTAGAGCAGACTGTGTTTTCTACAATTTACATGAAATATCTAATAGAAATACTTTGTTCAAAGAAAAAGAAAGTCATGGCTGGTATATTGTCATGTATGTAGTTACAATAACAGACATGCTATTCTGAAAATAAAACAGTTTCTGCTGGTCAGAATATCAGAACACAGCTATCAGGGTGTGAGGAGGAAACAGCTGGCTGGACTCTGACAGATGTTCACAGTGACGTAGAGTGGCAGTGTTGCTGGTGACGTTTAAGTTTATCATTACGAGAAAAATATTTCCTACACTGATCACACCAGTATGGTTTCTGTCCAGTATGGATACGTTGATGTATTTTTAGTTTATCACTACGAGAAAAAGTTTTCCCACATTCATCACAATGATATGGCTTCTCTCCAGTATGGATGCGCCGGTGGGAATAAAGGACATTACTGTGTGAAAATGTTTCCCCACATTGATCACAGCTGTATGGTTTCTCTCCAGTATGGATGCGCCGGTGGGCATGAAAGGCACTACTCTTAGAAAATGTTTTCTCACAGTCATCACAGCTGTACGGTTTCTCTCCAGTGTGGATACGTTGATGGACTTTCATATAACTATGACGAACAAAGGTTTTCCCACATTCATCACAACCGTATGGTTTCTCTCCAGTGTGGATGCGCCGGTGGCTATGGAGGGTACTATTATCAGTAAACCTTTTTCCACATTCATCACAGCCGTATGGTTTCTCTCCAGTATGGATGCGCCGGTGGGCATGAAGGGCACTACTCTGAGAAAATGTTTTCTCACAGTCATCACAGCTGTATGGTTTCTCTCCAGTGTGGATACGTTGATGGACTTTCATATTACTATGGCGAACAAATGTTTTCCCACATTCATCACAACTGTATGGTTTCTCTCCAGTATGGATGCGCCGGTGGTTATGAAGGGCACTACTCTGAGAAAATGTTTTCTCACAGTCATCACAGCTGTATGGTTTCTCTCCAGTATGGATGCGCCGGTGGGCATGAAGGGCACTACTCTGAGAAAATGTTTTCTCACATTTATCACAGCTGTATGGTTTCTCTCCAGTGTGGATACGTTGATGGACTTTCATATGACTATAACAAGCAAATGTTTTCCCACATTCATCACAGCTGTATGGTTTCTCTCCAGTATGGATGCGCCGGTGAGCATGAAGGGCACTTCTCTGAGAAAATGTTTTCTCACAGTCATCACAGCTGTATGGTTTCTCTCCAGTGTGGATACGTTGATGGACTTTCATATGACTATGACAAGCAAATGTTTTCCCACATTCATCACAGCTGTATGGTTTCTCTCCAGTGTGGATGCGCTGGTGGCTATGAAGGTTTCCATTATCAGAAAACTTTTTCCAACATTCATCGCAGCTGTATGGTTTCTCTCCAGTGTGAACTCTCTCATGAATCTTCAAATATCCAGATGATGTGAAGGATTTGTCACAGTGCTGACAGTGGTGGCATTTCAGTCCTCCTCTTCCTCTCTGTTTCTATAGCAACAGACAGACATACAGAAAGAGAGAGGCAGTGAGATGCTGTGGTTGAGCGAGCTATCTAGAACCATAAATATGTTTCCACCTGCAGGGCTGAGTCAAACCACGGCTAAAAGGTGTTTCTACCGAAACACTTCATTGTTCTTTTCACTTCTCACTGCAAAATGTATATATTTAACATTTAAAAACTGCTTCACGCTGAGGTGGATCACTGAATAGATGAGAAACTAGTCAAACGTCAACATCCAGAAAACTGGAACAGAGTCTCCTGGTCTGATGAGTCTGGATTTCTAGTCAGAATTTAACCACCATGACAGCCTGGATCCATCCTGCCTGGCATCAATGGTTCAGGCTGCTGCTGCTGCTGGTCTAATGGTGGGGGTGGGGCTCTCAAAAGATGATGCCAAACAATACAGCTTTAAATAGCAAGGTGCAGCAGACAGTGTGAGCAGAGAAGTGATCAGAAACCAAACTAAATCAGTTGACCTGCCACTTCTGACCGTCACTGAAAGGAAAGGAGTTCATGTTGGACATCAGAGAAACAGGTTTCAGAGACATTCAAATCAGAATCAGAGTCAGAACAAGTTTCTAAGTTTGTACATACAAGGACTTTTACTTGGTATCCTGATGCATGACATACAGATATATAAACAGTGCTGAGATAATGACCCAATGATAATAAAGTGACTAAGAATTAATATGTACAATATGGCAAATGAACGGTGACAAAAACTGCAGAGAGAGGTGTAATTAGTCTAGTGGAGGGGGTGGACTATGGGCCTTGTTGATGAGACCAGCTGCAGTGGGGAGAAGACTGTTCTTATGGTGTGAGTTTCCAGTCCTGATGGGCTGGAGTTGATGAATGTAGTAGAAGATGGGGGATGGTCGTTCAGATTAACCAGGTGCAGATCATTGGGGGGGGTTTAGGCTTGCAGTTGGTTATCTGTCTCATTCCTCTCCAGAGTGAGGCAGTGTTGTTGTGTGAGAGCTGCTGTTGGAGGCTCTCAGAGCACAGTCTTTTAGCATTTCTCACCTCTTTGCTAAACCCATACTTAACCTCTTTAAACCTAGTCCTGTCCCCGCTCTTAAACGCCTCCTCCTACTGCAACCGCAGCCATCTGAGTTCAGCTGTGAACCAGGATTTATCATCTTAACTCACCCTGGTGTGAGCTGGTACACAGCTGTCCTCACAGAAGCTGATGTATGACGTCACAGCATCTGTAAACTCATCCAGGCTGCTGGTTTCAGTCCTGAAAACATCCCAGTCTGTACAATCCAAACACACCTAAAGATCCTCCACACGCGATTCGGACCTGTGGCCATAAGGTGGTCTGTGCCTGTCGAGGCGGCAAACCCCGAACCCACTGAAGGTCACCGGCGTTGAGGGATGCCATCGAGCTGAAGAAGGACCTTTTTGGCCTGTGGGACTCTTGAGGCAGCTGATGGATAAAGGCAGGCCAAACAGAATGTGGCTTTGTTGGTCACTGAGGCAAAAACTTAGCTGTGGGAGAAGTTTGGTGGGGCCATGAAGAACGACTGAGCACCTTGTGCTTTGAAACGTTAACATGTTTAGAAATTACTTCAGCGGAACCAGAAGCAGAATTTGGGGATTTAATCTCCAAAACAAACAGCACGGCGGTCATCAGGGAGTACTTCAGGTTTGAGGCTGCAGATGTGCAGCCGAAACAGGAACTGTGTGCAAAACCTGCCATGCTAAAGTTGTAACATCCAGCAGAAACACAACCAACTTTTACCTGCATTTGAAAAATCACCACAGGCCTTTGCATGAGGAGTGCATGACGGAAAAAGTCTGAAGAAAAGTATAGTGGAAATGATTCATGTGCTCAGTCACTAGAGACGGGGGGGACATCTGATCCATCCACTTTAACAGCATAAGGAAACAAACATCACTGATAAAACAGCATTAATGTCACTGCAGCAGCATTTCATTAATATCAGAATTTCCAACCTGCAAGTCAGAGTTTAAATCAAACCCTCCATAAAGTCTGATCTCCAACTCTAAAAGTCAGCTTAATCTCACCAACCTGACATAGAATTCACACTATCTGCTAGTGACATAAACAGTAGCTACATGTTTTGTGTCAGGTCAAGATTGTTTGTTTTACAGTACACTCAGTATTTGTTACGTACTTAATGAAGGTGAACTGAATGTATTGAGCTTTAGTGGTTATCTGTACTTTTCCACTGTAGGCCCAGATGGCTGTGAGCGAGGTGGGAATCTGAAGGCAAACACTGGTCTTATTGTCTTTATCTGTTGTTATGACTCCAGCTTAGAATCCTCTCACAGTTCCTCTGTGGTATAAATATGCAATGTCCTTTTTGTCCACTGAGATCTTCTGCAAACTCTTCAAGACTTATTACTTACTTATGTATTTCATGTCTCCTCTCGTGCACGAGAATAAAATACTCTATAGACAGTTTTTGTTGAACTTACTCTTATTATTTAAAAATCTGTTTCAGGACCACACACTGGGATGTACTGTGTGACCCCATGGTGAGGACATCGACACCATGACTCACTGTGTAACGGACTACATAAATTTCTGTGTGGAGAACACTGTACCCACCAGGAAAGTAGGGTGCTTCTCCAACAGTAAACCCTGGGTGACCCCTGAGCTGAAGGCCCTGCTGAAGGAGAAGAGGAGGGTCTTTGGATCTGGGGACAAAGAGGAGCTGAGGAGGGTGCAGAGAGAGCTGAAGAAGAAGATCAAGGAGGGCAAGGCCAGCTACAGGACCAGGATGGCAAATAACTTGCAACAAAACAACGCAAGGGAGGTCTGGAGAGGCCTAAAACCATCTCTGGTCACAGCAGAGGCCATGAGAGGGGAGCTGAAGGAGACCAGGAGTGGACCAACCAACTCAATCTGTTTTTCAACAGGTTTGACTGTGCTCCCACTCATCAAAGCACCAGCCAGCTCTTTCATCACAACATCTCAGCTCTCTGCTACCACCATCACCCCTCCTCACCTTATCCTCGGCCTCCACCTCCACCAGCACTCCACCACCACCCCTCCTCATCCATCTCCATCACAGCTGACCAGGTGAGAAGTGAGCTGAAGAAGATAAAGGCTAGAAAGGCCACAGGCCCCGATGGCATCAGCTCCAGACTCCTTAAGGACTGTGCAGACCAGCTCTGTCAGGTGCTGCTGCACATTTTCAACCTGATCCTGACATCCCAGATTGCACTAGTGAACATCCAGGGTCTGGACATTGGAATGGTGGAGAGCTACAGGTACCTGGGTGTTCACCTCAACAATAAACTGGACTGAACTCACAACACATATAAGAAGGGCCAAAGTCTACTCCACCTGCTGAGGAGACTGAGGTGACTCTGCTAAAGACTTTTTATGACACTGTAGTGGCATCTGCAGTGTTTTCTACAGTGGTCTGCTGGGGAGCAAGGAGCACAGAGATGGACAAGAAGAGACTGGTGGACCTGGACTGGTGGGATCAGGAGGACCAGATCTGTCCTGGACTGATCCCTGGACTCCATAGAGGAGGTGGCTGAGAGGAGGATGTTAGCAAAGCTCACCTCCATCATGGACAACCCCTCTCACCCTCTGCATGAGACTGTGGAGGCTTTAAGCAGCTCCTTCAGCTGCAGACTCAGACTTCCATCCTGCAAGAAGGAGCTACTGCAACTCATTCCTACCATCTGTAATAAAACTCTACAACATCAGCATCACTCGTGATGTAAATACAAGTAGACTCTTTATCATCACTGCCTTATTTTTCAAACCAATTGCACCAATTTTATTATCTAGTAATTGTGTTTAACAAACGTTTCATCTGCAATTTAAATTTAAATACATTTTCCTCCTTTGATATTTAGTCCATAATTTAAATATTTATTCTATTGTTGTGGAAATATTCTGTCAGGATGTTTTAATTTCCACAGGGTTCTTTAACTACACAAGAGTCCGGTGAATAAACTTCTGTGATTCAGTTGCCCAAAAGAGTTGCTCTTTAATATCTGTCTGCAGAACAGAGATGAGATTTCAAACACAGCACAGAGCGTTGTGAGTGAATGCCCGTACAGAGTAACAGAGGAGGCTGTATTTATGAGACACAGGAAACACACAGTAAGCAAGAAAAGGAGACACGTTGTCAAGGACTTTGTACGGTCTGAGCGCTAAGTCCTCCTGGGCTTATCAGTCCAGGGCAGAGTACACACTGTGCCTTTGTCTTCAGCAGTGTGTCCTTTGGCCGCATCAGCATGAGTTCACACATAACAGCTTATACAATCAGTTTAAGCAGTTCATTTCAAATTTACCATTACACTATCATTATTATAACTTACTCCATTATGTCTTTGCTGCTCTTTATTGTTTTTTTTCATTACTGTAAATGGTCTAATGCTGCTGTGGTGGGTGAATTTCCCCCAATGGTGGATAAATAACAAACTTTTCTATGCTATTGCTTCTACAGTCACATGTGTACTTTTACACATATACAGTTGCCATGTACCACCAGTGTTACAAATAAGGTTCACATCAAGAAGTGCAGCTGTGGCCTGAATTTCCACACATTTCAACTTTTGTTGCAAAATTTTGACACAGAGGAATATATTTTACCAAGTAAGGCTACAAAGTCAGCACTGTTCTCCTCCATGAATTTAACATCTGCTAGTGTGAGCTTTCTATTAGCGCTTTTCCACTACACAGTAGCAGCACGGTATGGCACGGCACGGCCCAGTTTTGTTGCTTTTCTATTACAACTGAGTACCTCCTCGGAGTGGGCGGGGTCGTCAAACGGCAGTGCGAAACTGCTGTAACTTCATTTGTATGCGACACAGAAAACCATGAAGAAGAACAACAACAACACAAACAATGGAGGACACCGAAGTGATCATGTATTTGTTACTCGCTCTGTGACTTTTTGTCACGCACAAAATGAAAGAAAAGAGACAGAGAAGGAAGGAAGTGTAAAAATAGCCGAGTCAAGTTGTTTTTGGCTTTAACAGTCCAATCCAATGACGCTTCCAATGACGACACTCGTTGGCCAATCAGTGAAGGGCAGTCAGCTGACGTTGCATTTTAGTATCGCTTCGGCTCGCTTGGAACCAGGGCTGAGGAGGTACGGAAAAAGTACCAGGTACCAGGTACTAGTGGAAAAGCGCCACAACCGTGTAGAGCCGTGCCGTACCGTGCCAGTGGAAAAGCGCCATATGTGCCTTCTCTAAACCACTGATAACATGACTAACAGCCCTAAAGAAGCTGCTGCTATCTGCTACTACTTTATCTGTTTGACAAATACCACCCAGAGACACACACATACACTCTGCTCTAGGATTAATGCAGTAACCATAGCAACTCCTCTGTACATTCACCTGATGAACACAGACAACAACCTCATAGTGGTTACCACTACTGTTTAGTGAATAGACTGCCTGCTGAGACACCTGTTCATAATTACAGCTCTATTCTATCCAGCGACCGTCACAGAAAGTCAGAATACTAACAGCTAAACAATCTGCTGCTGCCTGAATCTCTATCTCTGGATCTCTGGACTGACTCATGTCTTCACTAACAGAGGAGATCCCTGTCCTCAACAATTATCTGAATGACTAGATGCACCTAAAGGAGCAACATTATCACTGAACAAACATGTCTTCCTGCACTCTACTTCCACCCTAGCACAAAGCAGCCTGCAACACATGTCATTAACATGTTAATCTAGACAAAGTCTGCTCTATAAATGCATGATAAACAGTCAGTGTCCACTCCTGCACATACCTCCTTCCTGGTAGATTTCTTACAAGCCTCAGCAGCGTCCTTCCTCTGCTTCACATGCAGCGTCTGTTCATAAACAAGCAGTTATGTACTTTATGTTGTTCACCAACATGATGCTAACGTACCCACACATAATAGAAAACAAAGTCATCATCATATTACCTCCTCATCACGTGAAGAAGAAGAGTCCTCAAGGTCAGGTGGACAAACCTTGTCCATCATCTGTCCACTGAAACACACTGGATTCAGTAGAACAAAGCACTCACGCAGCCCAAACCTGGACAACTAAAAACAAAACAAAGCAACATAAAAATACTAAATGTTAAACAATAGTGACTGTGGATTTGTAATGAGAGAATGAATAAAATATGTCTTTCATAGAAATACTGAATGAACAACAAGCAGAACTACTAAATGAGGTTAAAACATAAGGCTCAAAGGGAAACTTTGGGAGCCAAAAGACACGATCTTTGAAAAGAGCTGGACTTCCCATCACTACTGTTACATGTTAACCGTGGAGCTGCTACTCAACGCTCAGAGACAAAGCAGTCGGACTTTTTCCGAAGTTTTACACGAAGAAAACAGCGACTTGAGTGAGTTTGACTTGAAGATGAAACCAGGAGACATAAAAACCCGTCAGCACTAAAACCCGGATCACTTTCTAGATCTGCTTTTCCCACATGTGAGCCTCGAGACTCTTCCTCTTCCTGTCTTTAGTGTCGTTATGAAGCCATGAAAGTCCTGAACACTGACCTGAACCAAGGTGGTCTCACAGGACCAGTCTGCTGCTGGACTTCCGGGGACCTTGTTGTTCTGCTGGTCCTGTTCCATTCCGCTCCTGCTCTCTGGTCGTTGTCTCTGGTTTCTGGTCTCCTCTCTGACTGCTGGCCAAAAATCATCTCGCGATTTCGCAACGAGACGCGATCACGGACCCTAGTTACTGTTGCTAGGACGTCAGAAACAAAATGGCTGCTTCTGCTGTTTTAAGAAAGCAACCTACGATGAGAGTAAAAATAAAAATGATGATGATGAAAGTAAAATAATAATATTAATAATGATGATGACACGAATAATAACCATAGCAACAATGTTAATAATCATGATAATAATCCATTTTATTCATGAAACCTTTTTCTAAGAACTTTACAGTTGGCAAGGCAATTTTATTGATATAGCACATTTCAGCAGCAGGACAATTCAATGTGCTTTACATAAAACATCAAGAATTAAAAGCATCAAAGTATAAAACATTAAAAGCAACAAGACATCTGAGAACGAATAGGACAGGTATAATAGAATAGAATACAATGACTTTATTGATCCCAACCTGGGAAATTACTTTGTGGCAGCAGTAAGAAATGCAATCACAGTACAAATAAAAGGCAATAAATGGAAGTAAAAATAACAGAAAAGTACGACTATTTACAATTAAATTATAATACAGAGGAGAGAGCAGTACTAAAATTAAAAAATGTATAAGCTGATAAATAATTATGGCTTGTGATGATAGTCATTGTGCAAATAAACGAACGGGTGCAGTGAAATACAGATGAACAGTCGGTAATGATGTAACAGTTATGACTAGAAATAGTGCAAATAGCAGTAAGTTGCAGTGAAAATAAGATGGACTGTATATTAAGATATGGCATTTATAACTCTATTAACAGTGCAAATAAACAGTAAGGTGCAGTGAAATAAAATGAACAGTAGGCCATGACACAGGTATGACTATAATAGTGCAAATAAATAAATAAACAATAAGGTGCAGTGAAATAAAATGAACAGATAAATAAATAAACAGTAAGGTGCAGTGAAATAAAATGAACAGTAGGCCATGACACAGGTATGACTGTAATAATGCAAATAAATAAATAAACAGTAAGGTGCAGTGAAATAAAATGAACAGATAAATAAATAAACAGTAAGGTGCAGTGAAATAAAATGAACAGTAGGCCATGACACAGGTATGACTGTAATAGTGCAAATAAATAAATAAACAGTAAGGTGCAGTGAAATGAAATGAACAGTAGGCCATGACACAGGTATGACTGTAATAGTGCAAATAAATAAATAAACAGTAAGGTGCAGTGAAATAAAATGAACAGATAAATAAATAAACAGTAAGGTGCAGTGAAATAAAATGAACAGTAGGCCATGACACAGGTATGACTGTAATAGTGCAAATAAATAAATAAACAGTAAGGTGCAGTGAAATAAAATGAACAGTAGGCCATGATACAGGTATGACTGTAATAATGCAAATAAATAAATAAACAGTAAGGTGCAGTGAAATAAAATGAACAGTAGGCCATGATACAGGTATGACTGTAATAATGCAAATAAATAAATAAACAGTAAGGTGCAGTGAAATAAAATGAACAGTAGGTCATGATACAGGTATGACTGTAATAGTGCAAATAAATAAATAAACAGTAAGGTGCAGTGAACCAGGATGAACAGAATGATGTGTTATGACAGTTTTACAACAAATAGTGCAAATGAACAGTGTGTAATATTGTGGTATCAGAATAGAGTCTTATCGTAAAGTGTGATGGCGTGTGGCAGGAATGACTTCCTGTATCTGTCCCTTCTACAGCGGAGCTGCAACAGTCTGTTAGAAAAACTGCTCTGCTGTCTGTCCAGTGTGAGGTGGAGAGGATGCTCCTCATTGTCCCTGATGGAGAGCAGCTTTTTGAGTGTCCTCCTCTCCACAGCAGTTTGAAAAGTGTCCAGTTTTCATCCCACTACAGAGCCAGCCTTCTTGATGATCTCATCAAGTCTGCTGGTGTGACTCAGCGTTGTATTGAAAGTCAGTGGTGTATAAGGTGAAGAGGAAAGGAGAGAGCACAGTCCCTGTGGAGCTCCTATATCACTGACCACCACATCAGACAGAACACTGCCCAGATGGACAAACTGTGGCCTGCCTGTCAGGTAGTCAGTAATCCAGGAGACACCATCACCTGCAGCTCCTCACCCAGCAGCAGAGGCTGGATGGTGTTAAAGGCACTGGAGAAATCAAAGAATGTGATCCTCACAGTGTCTCCTCCACCATCCAGATGTATATGAGCTCGCTGCAGCAGGTAGATGACAGCATCATTGACTCCTAAATGGGGCTGATAGGCAAACTGTAAAGGGTCCAGAAACATCCTCACCTGTGGCCTCAGCTGGGACAGAACCAGTCTCTCCAGGACCTTGATCACATGGGATGTGAGAGCAGCTGGTCTGTAGTCTGCTGGATCAGACGGCCTTGACTTCTTGAGTACTGGAACCAGGCAGGACGACTTCCACAGGACTGGGACCTTCTCCTGACTCAGGCTCAGGTTGTACAGCTGTCTCAGCGAAGCACAATGCTATACTCCTGGTATTCCCGCTGGGTCTTCACAAGCGCCGCTAGCCAGCCAGGCCTTAAATTGACTCAACAGCGCCACCTGCTGTTGTGGAGTGCGACTTACAGGACATTTGCTTGAAACTTTACTGTCTTGTGTGTGTGGATCTGAAGGCATTTGTGTGTGGATCACCAAGGTGGAAAATTAGTGCCAAAAGTCACGTGACACGTGTTTCGTACTTGAAGAATTCTATTTTGTACTTGAAGGATTTTTTTTGTACTTAAAGGATTTTTTTTGTACTTGAAAGATTTGATTTTTTTTGTACTTGAAAGATTTTACTTTGTACTTGGAGGATATTTTTTTGTAATTGAAGCGACAAAATGAATTAGATTGTGACTGATGTTTTGCATTTGCAAACCACTCTGAGTTTGTTTGTCAATCACTGGGCATGAGTAAAACATGTTGTGCGTGTATGTGGGGTTTTGGCATGATTTTAACTCCATAGAGGCTCACTATCCCACCCCTGATTGGTTGAACTCATTAAAAACAGGTAAGTCATGTGAGCCTCTTGGACCATGTGCAGAATGTGGTCATGTTGGGGCCTCATGTCTCTCCTCTGTATCCATGTTGTTTCTTACCTACAGTGCCATGGCCATACCCATAATGCCTTACCTAAAACTTTGGTCATGTGACCTGTTACTCTCTTAATCTCATGTAAACCCTTACATGAAAAGCATTATATTGTACCCATATATAATATACACAAAGTATATAACATACAGTAGTATATAATGTACACAAAACATTGTGTTCTGTACTTGTGGGTTGAATCCTGTCCTTTACACAGGCAAGTTTACATGGTTCAGTCCATGGACTGGTCATCCATGATGTTCTAGACCCATGGCTTTGAATCCATTCCTCAATAGAGACAGTCTGTCTTTATCATTACATGTTCACAACACCACATAACATGCTTCATTATTACTGGAACAGTCAGCTCAGCTTCTCCAGACCATTTCCAAAGCAAATTATTTCAAATTTTAAAAAGTTTACATGTGAAAACTAGACGTGGTTACAAAAAAGGTTTCCAACTCTTTGCATAAAAGGGATCTGAACAATGGGACTATCGCTTCATATCAGGTAAGACAGAAACTAAACTACTCTCGAGAATGTGGGCATCAATCCCACTACCTCTCACATGCTAAGCAAGCACTCTACCATTTGAGCTAATTCCGCTTCAAGAAGTGCTGTCATGTAGCTCCACCTAGTTCATTTCATCCCATACTTTTCCAGACTCTTGAAGGTCTCCTGGATCAGACGTCTACTGTAATTCATCAGATACAGTAGACGAGGTGGCCAAGATCAATTATGCTCTGCAAGTTCAAATCACATCCTTGTTCCAGACAAGCTTACTTTAGTCTGCCAAGTTGCCGCGTTGGAGGTGATGCGCTGCCAAACATTGTGCTCCACACAAGTTTACATGGTTGACTCCATGCACTGCTAATCTGTTGTCCTGCGGGACTGCTAATTCAAGGTTCAAGAGTCTTTATTGTCTTTATGCATGCATAACAAAATTTTGGAGAGTCTCTCGGCTTAAAGGCACACATGAATAAAGAAATAAAAAATAAAGATATTGAAAAACATGAAAAAAAAATATAAAACACCCATATTTTTCTGGATTCTCTGTGGAATCTATACATTCTGAGTGATGTCACTGATGACCTCATACCAATCCATATGCTAATATAACAGAACACATTATCTTATGTCATTCTTTTCTATGCTAATGAAACTTTCCACTCTTATAATATATACATTGTATGATGCCATTCTTTTCTGTGAGGAGAGAGAAGGAAGGAGTGTTCTACTCCTGAATATCTGCTGTGGAGCCAAAGGTCACAGGTTCAATCCCCACCTGTGGCAAGGATGGAGAAAAGTAAGGTAAGGTAAAAGTAAACAGTGACATGAAGGCCGAACAAGATAAGTCTTAATAAAATAGTGGTGTAAAAGAGATGTGAACTGCATAAACATCAGTGATGTGTTTGGAGAAAGTCCATAATAAGACCAAAAAAAAGCAGGATCTAGTCAACTGGACTTGCTTGAGGTTTGTTGAAGAAGTCTCATCTCTCATCCAAGAGGCTTCTTCAGTTCTAACTGACTGGTAGAGAGTCCAGATACTTAAATTCCTGTTGGAACAAAAAACAAACGACCAAAACTACCAAAACAATAGGTCTTGTTAGGAATCGTTACCATTAATTTTCAAAATAAATAAAACCAACCATTCAGAAGCCTATTGCTGTCATTCTTCTCATGACTGAAGCAGGAAGCTGCTGATGAGGGAGCGTCCAAGTGAGCGTTCATGTCTTCATGTCCTCATCATGCCGCCCATCATGTGATATAATATGATGTAAGCACTGAAAAACTTGGCAGCGTTGCCAAAAAGTTGAAGCGAGCAAACTACAAGCAATGTTTGTGCCAAAATGCTGAACGGTGACTATGGCAGGTGTCAAGGTGCATGTATTTGTATTTTAACTGAATTTGTTGATGGTTGGGGGAGTCGACAAACTTGTTTCAGCTCCATCGTGGTGAGTCCTAGTCATTAATGAATCATTTTTGAAAAACGCACAACACAGCATTCCTGGCTCTTCTCTGTATGAAAAGATAAAAGCTCACCTAAAATCTTTATTTTTCATAGTAAACAAAACACAAAAGTTTTAAGAAGGATCACAGGAAGAGTTCAGAGAAATAGTTCCTATTGTCATCTTTTCAGAAATGTTTCAGTCCAACAGGCAAGATTGGGCTTTCTTTAACACAGCATTCTTCTTCTAATCCAGTTTACTGTCAAGATAAATACCAAGGTACTTATAAAACTGAACTATTTCTACCTCCTGCCACTTGATGATGACAGACGAGACACTCGCCTTATTCTTACTGAAGCTGATAACTAACTCTTTAGTTTAATCAACATTAATCTGTAGAAAATTGGCATCACAATAACAGGAAAAGATATCAATCTCCCTTTTATAGGCCAAGTCGTCAACCTTATTGATAAGAACGATAAGAACACTATCATCAGAAAATTTCTGCATATGGCAAATAGACTCACTATTGGCGTTTTTCCACTACATAGTAACGGTACGGCCCAGTTTTGTTGCTTTTCCATTACAACTGAGTACCTCCTCGGCATGGGCAGGATCGGCATACAGCAGTGGAAAACTGCCATAACTTCATTTGTATGCAACATAGACAACAGGGAAGAAGAAGAAGAACAACAACACAAACAATGGAGGACAAGGAAGTGATCATGTATTTGTTACTTGCTCTGTGACTTTTTGTCACGCACAAAGCGAAAGAAAAGAGACAGAGAAGACTCCAGGAAGTGTAAAAATAGTTAAGCAGTTGCCGGTTTTAAAAGTGGCGGTGTCAAGTTGTTTTTGACTTTTACAGTCCAATCAGACATCCAGCATCCAATGACGCTTCCAATGACGACACTCGTTGGCCAATCAGTGGAAGGCAGTCAGCTGACGTCGCATTTAGTATTGCTTCGGCTCGCTTGGAACCAGGGCTGAGGAGGTACGAATAAAGTACCAGGTACCAGTGGAAAAGCGCGACAACCGTGTCGAGCCGTGCCGTACCATACGGCGCCTGTGGAAAAGCGCCATATGTCTGCAATCTCAGTGTCTCAGAATTCCAAAGTTACGTTCTGGAATTCCAAAGTTCTGTCTCAGAATTCCAAAGTTCTGTCTCAGAATTCTGGAAGTTCTGTCTCTGGATTCTAAAGTTCCGTCTTGGAATTGGTTGATGAGCCACAACGGGCATCAAGGTGAGCTGTGCTGAGTGAGCACAGGAGAAGAGGAGAGAAAGAAGGAATGTGACTGAGCCCAATTACTTTTTTGTGTTTTCTATTCTAATTCCTCCTGGAGAATGATGACTCTCACATGCTGAACTTGAGCTAATTCCTCTGTATAAAGAATTACCATGTAGCTCCACCTAGCTTGTCTAACCTCATGCTCCACTTTCACAGACTCAAGAAGTCCATGTAAACACAAAGTAGAAGTTATCCTGAATTGTGAGTCAGCAAAGAATGTGGCTGAGTAGTTCAGACAATGACTTGCAAATCCA
Organism: Synanceia verrucosa; assembly: GCA_029721515.1. Taxonomy (NCBI): domain Eukaryota; kingdom Metazoa; phylum Chordata; class Actinopteri; order Perciformes; family Synanceiidae; genus Synanceia; species Synanceia verrucosa. The sequence continues at coordinate 42,768 of JAQQSB010001397.1, forward strand.
TAGTTCTCTGCCAGCAAGGGTTCAAATCCTAGCATATATTAGTTTATCATTGATCATGGACTGCAAATTCATTGTGCTCTGTACAGGTGGGTTCATTGTTGTTGCATTAATGTTCGCAGTCTGCTGAGTTTACGTTATTAAGGTTTACGTGGAGGTGGTTTGCTTGTTGTAGGTTCCATAGTGTAGTGGTCATCATGTCTGCTTTACACGCAGAAGGTCCTGGGTTCAAACCCCAGTGGAACCACAGCTTTTCTTCAGTGGTGTACAGCAACAAACATATGAAAGGTCTGTGTGGACCGCTCGCTGGAGATGTGTCAGATCCTCCTTCTGTGCACTGCTGTGGTTCCCTTGAGCAAAGCAGCAAACCCTCAACTCCTCTGGCATTCTTATATGGCAACCTCTCCCTCTGACATGTCTCCATTCATGCATGTGTATTGGTTGTACATAAGGTGTGTGTTTTTAGACCCTTGTGTGCAGTTTGTTTTGAAAAAAAAAACAAGTCACACTACTTTCTTCATCGTAGTTCATCTTCTATCTTAATTGTAATGTCACTGTAAAACCACAGAATTTTCTGATGACCTCATGCCGATCCATATGCAATGAGAAATTCCATAATTACAATAGAACACATCAAATCAAATCTCTTGAGGACAGAGAGGGAACATTTACTGTGGAGCAGAAGGTCTCAGGTTCAATCTCCACCTGTGGCATGAATCTGCATAGAAGGGATCGAAGGTTTCTGTATTTCAACTCAATGCAGACTCTGTCCCAATTCCCATCTGATGTTCACAATCATTCCACATTCAGCTGCTGAACATGTTATGAAGGATCATGACCTTGAGAAATGCTGACCTTCACTGCATACCATTTACTTAGATCCTACATACAGTACACAGGGCCCAAGCATCAGATGCTTTAGTTATCCAACAGCTGACTAATTCAATATTTCTTGGAATCTGCATCAAAGATCACAAGTTCAGCAATCTGTATCATGTGAAAGTAATGTCACCTCCATAGTTTCTAGGTGACACTGCATGAAAGGGCCTCTGTGGTGCAATGGTAGTGAGTCTAACTCTAGATCAGTAGGTTGTGTGTTCATATCACATCAGAGTCATTATTTCTGCTGAAATTATATCTGGATCAATATAGTATCTATTTAATAACAGTGTAAATACACATAATGCTGTACATTTTACAATGTGCAAAGATTATTCATACTTAAAAACAAACACTTAAAAACAAATAAAACTACCCATTCAGAAGTGTAATCTAGTTCTTCTTCATGACTGCAGGAGGAAGCAGCTGTGTTGTTCAAATGGCACAGTGAGTGCCAACAGAGCCTCTCCTTTAAAGTGAATATAAGAAGTGTTAAAGACAACAGGGATTAAACCCAGCGTCTCATACATGCAAAGCATGGGCTCTACCACTGAGCTACATCCCCTGGGATGCTTCAGCAAACCACCACACTCACGATCACTGTTGAAATGTAGGCCATACACGACTCTCCTGCTTACTTTCAGACAAAATAAAAGCAACACCATACTATCACTGAAGAAAAGGACTGTGATTGCTGGGAATCAATTTATCTGTACATCGAGACAAAAAAAACACTAATTACAAATACTGGGTACAAATACGAGGTGCACAGTTTCCAGATGGTTAGATTTTTGGCTTACGTCCACTGGATAACATTCCAGTTGTCTTTTTTCTGATATGACTTGAAGAATGCTGTAGTCTCTGGTAAATTCAAGAGTGCATGTGCAGATATGCATATGGCTGAGTGGTTAAGGTGATAGACTAAAAATCCATTGGGGTCTCCCTGTGCAGATTTGAATTCTGCCCATAACGGTAGAGTTTATTGTATTATGGGATATATTCACGACCCAGGTAGACTGGCTCTCCTGTCTCTTCTTGCGTGCAGGTGACCATTACTAGTCTTAGCGTGCTGAATTTTGGCTGTGATTTCACTGTATGAGGCCTGAAAGTTTGTAACACTGCAGTCAGACGTGTAGGAGGTAGTGTGGCCACAATACTGTGTAGCTCTTTGAACATCTCCTGCTGTAGTTAACATGCTCATCTCTGACCAGATGGTAGTTTTCTGATGGAGTTGCCACAGATTGCGCAGTGCCTCTCACTCTTCCCTTTCCAAAAGTGGCAATTTTTTTCATTGTTATGAGCGATGGTGGTATAGTGGTGAGCATAGCTGCCTTCCAAGCAGTTGATGTGGGTTTGATTCCCAGCCATCGTAGGGGCTTTAGTCTTTGGTAAATTCGGTAGTGTACATGAAAATACCTTTTCTTACTTACGTCCACTGGATAAGGTTCAAATTATCTTTATTTTTTGCAATATGGTGGCAAGGACACAGTCGGTTGTCGTGGCCGAGTGGTTAAGGCGAAGAGCTAGAAATCCTGTAGGGTCTCCCCACGCAGGTTGGAATCCTGCTGACGACGGTAAAGTTTGTTGAATTGTGGGACATATTCACTACCCAGGTAGGCGGGCTCTCTTGTCCCTTCTTAGCTGCAGGTGATGGTGAAAGACCTTGTGAGGTTGTCGGACATGTTACACCACAGAATGTGGTAGTCCATGTGGTCGGCCTTCTCAAGTCAACCACCGTCTCTGTAATGTTGCTGACATTGAGAGATTGGTAAACAAAATATAATGAGGCTTTTCCATTGATGTTTTGGCCGCATGAAGTCAAACCATGCTGTGTTGAGTTGGGTGACCATTACTAGTCTTAGCGTGCTGAATTTTGGCTGTGATTTCACCATATGTGGCCTAAAGTTTGTAACGCTGCATTCAGACGTACAGGAGGCAGAGTGGCCACAATACTGTGTAGCTCTTTGAACATCTCCTGCTGTCGTTTACATGCTCATCTCTGAGTGGATGGTAGTTTTCTGATGGAGGTGCCACAGTTTGCACAGTGACTCTCACTCCTCCCTTTCCAAAAGTGGCATTTTTTTCTGCCGTATGAGCAATGGTGGTATAGTGGTGAGTGGTGGTATAGTGGTGAGCGTAGCTGGGTTTGATTCCCGGCCATCACAGGGGCTTTAATCTTTGGTCAATTCAATGCACGTGGAAACAGTTTTTTTTGCACACGCGCACTGGATAACATTCAAATTATCTTTATTTTTTCCGATATGATAGCATAGATGGTGTAAGTTGTTGTGGCCGAGTGGTTAAGGCAATGGACTAGAAATCCATTGGGGTCTCCCTGCACAGGTTCAAATCCTGCCGACAACATTAAAATTTGTTGAATTTTGGGACATATTCACTACCCAGATCGGCTGGCTCTCCTGTCCCTTCTTAGCTGCAGATGATGGTGAAAGACTTTGTGAGGTTGTCGGACATATTAACACCACAGAATGTGGTAGTCCAGTCGGCCTTCTCAAGTCAACAACCTGTCTCTGTAATGTTGTTGACATTGAAAGTTTGTAAGGCTGCATTCAGACGTGTAGGAGGCAGAGTGGCCACAATACTGTGTAGCTCTTTGAACATCTCCTGCTGTAGTTAACGTGCTCATCTCTGACTGGATGGTAGTTTTCTGATGGAGCTGCCACAGTTTGCACAGTGCTGCTCATTCCTCCCTTTCCAAAAGTGGCATTTTTTTCTGCCTTATGAGCAAGGGTGGTATAGTGGTGAGCATAGCTGCCTTGGGTTAGATTCCCGGCCATCACAGGGGCTTTAATCTTTGGTCAATTCAATGCACGTGGAAACAGTTTTTCTTGCACACGTCCACTGGATAACATTCAAATTATCTTTATTTTTTCCGATATGATGGCAGGCGCAACGTAAGTTGTCGTGGCCGAGTGGTTAAGGCAATGGATTAGAAATCCATTGGGGTCTCCCTGCACAGGTTTGAATCCTGCTGATGACGATAGGGTTTGTTGAATTATGGGACATATTCACTACCCAGGTAGGCTGGCTTTCCTGTCTGTTCTTAGCTGCAGGTGACCTTGTGGCCTGAAAGCTAGCTCTTTGAACATCTCCTGCTGCAGTTAACATGCTCATCTCCGACTGGATGTAGTTTCAGTTGTCTTTTTTTCTGATATGACTTGAAGGATGCCGTAGTCTTTGGTAAATTTAATGGTGCACGTACAAATATCTTTTCTTGCATATGGCCACTGGCTAACGTTCAAATTATCTTTATTTTTTGTGATATGATGGGAGGGTTGCAGTAGGTTGTCATGGCCAAGTGGTTAAGGCAATGAACTAGAAATCCAGTGCAGTTTTCCTGTGCAGGTTTGAATCCTACCAACAATGGTAAATTATTTTGACGTAGCATAAATAGTCTTTCGTTCTAACAGTATTCATAACAGATATAAACCATACAGACAGAGAAATAAAATGAGTTTTACTTATTTCAATAATGTGAGTAAATATGAACATAGAGATGCATTTGGAGCCGACTCTGAAAAGAGACAAACTTCCCATCATTAATCAGCATCCACATGAATGCTGTCTGCTTAGATTTAGGATGAAGGGCTTGGTCTGCTCCTCTGCTATGAAAATTTTTTTTCACCAAATGTTAAAAAAGAGTCAACTGGACTTGCTTGAGGTTTGTTGAAGATGTCTCACTTCTCATCCAAGAGGCTTCTTCAGTTCTAACGTTCAGAGTCGTTACCATTACTGTGGGAGTCGCTGTCCACCCACCCTTATGAAAGCTGTTAAGGTGATCTGCACTCAGGTGTGAATGGATACTGTGGTTACTGGGGATGGAGGTCAATACTGAGATGTAAGTGACTGATAGATGGTGTCATAGTCCTCCTCTGTTCAAAGATCTGGGGTGCGTTTCCCAAAAGGTTCGTTGCTAACTTCGTTAGCTACTTCCTACGTTCGAACGATGGCTCTACAACGCAACTTCCGATGTTTACAACTAACCGTAGTCCAATGCATCCTTGAACGACGGAAGTGTTTCCCAAAAGCTTAGTTGGAACAATGCATGGGAAGTTGCATTGGAAAGTTGTGTCGTTCAAACGAATAGCATGGAGCTGTCGTTGAATGTTCGTTCAGGTGACGTCATGTCCTCTACTTCTTCTTCTTGGGGCTTGAAATGTCAAGATTAGGCACCCTGTGATCCATGATCCCCCCTACAGCATGAATGAAGGATGTCACTTTAACTTTCACCTCACAGATGAGGGGAAAAGACGCAAGTTATGTTTTAAAAACCAATGTTTGTGTAGCCCCAGAAGTTTCAGATTACAATGTAAATAGCCTACTATTAAATAATTATATTATATTATATTATATTATTAGATAGATAGATAGATAGATACTTTAGTCATCTTACGGAGAAATTCACAGTTCCAGCAGCTTGAAAGATGGAAACACACAGGGACATGCAGGGGTCAGGAGGATAAAAATAAAATAAGACATAAAGTACCAAACTGTATACTGTAATAGATACATAAGAGGAATGCAAGGTGCAGATTATGATAAAATATGACAATAGATAATAATACGAGGTGCAATTTTTGATAAACTATGAGATAAAAAAGAAAAAAAAATATAAGTCTGACAGTTACAGTGCAGTTGCAAATGACAGTGTGTAACACACAGTTACACATAAGATTTCTAACTGAAAATAATTCATCATTAAAGCAGTCCAATTGAATAAGGTAGTGATCAACAATTGATGAACAAGTGATGTTAAATCTTCACAAATATTGCAAAAACACAACTCGGTAATCAATTACAATGTCAGAAATTTTACTGGGCTACATCTTATCTGCCAGCAAAAGTAAAACATCTTATCGCCTCAGGAGGATTTGAACCCATGCCTAACTAAACACCATGTTAACACACTACAAAGCCAACACTCTAATCTCTGTCCTATCCCACCACAGACTGTTATATGAGCTGTTGGGATATATAGGCTAGATGTACACAGAAAAGCCCTGGGACAGGAATCAAACACGGTTCAACATGGATTGATTTTAGTATCTTTAGTGGTATAGTATATGTGAAAGTGAGAGAGGACACAGAGTGTGGGGAGAGCAGAAAACAGAGGAAGTATGAGTCTGATTATTTAAAGTTTGTCTTTTCATGTATTGGTCCTGATGATGCTCCACTGCCACAGTGTGTTATTAGCAAAGAGCTGCTAGCTAACGACAGGATGCTACCATGTAAACTCCAGCATCATATTGAAACCATGGATCTCAAGTGTCACCATTCAGAGTGTGACACACATTTTAACCCTTTCACTCTCTCACCTGCCACACCTGGTATTTCTCACACATTACACCACTATATGAGCAGTGGGACGTGTAGCAAGACACTCTGGGAATCACAGAGCTCATCAGGAGCTTGGCACGCTCCAGCCAATCAGAATATAACATACTGTGACACATCAGCCAATCATAAAATAACATACTGTGACACATCAGCCAATCAGAAAATAACATACTGTGATACATCAGCCAATCAGAAAATAGCACTGCTGTCTCTGGTTAAGGTACGGTGATCATTTTAAGTGTAGACCAGCGTTAATGTGGGATAACGTCAGGTGAGTGAACATGTTTTTAACAAATCTGTTGAAAAGTTAAATTGAGTTTTCTCAAATGTATTTTTAATATGTTTAATTGTGTTCAAAAATATCTTCAAAAACTCAAAGGTGTTAAAATGTTAATGTTAAAATATGATGAAGAACATACAAACATGTTTAAGGTGTTTAAAAAAGTGGTGGGGCACAGGTGCTTTTGAGTTCTCTTAGGGGAGGCTCACTATCCCACACTTTGAAAACCTCTGATTTAGATAATACTACCTGAGCACAGATCTTCTATAGTGACACATGGAAACAGATGATTGGTTGAACTCTTTAAAAACAGGTAAGTCATGTGAGCCTCTTGGACCATGTGCAGAATGTGGTCATGTTGGGGCCTCATGTCTCTCCTCTGTATCCATGTCATTTCTTACCTACAGTGCCATGGCCATACCCATAATGCCTTGCCAAAAACTTTGGTCATGTGACCTTTTACTCTCTTAATCTCATATAAACCCTTACATGAAAAGCATTATATTTTACCCATATATAATATACACAAAACATTGTGTTCTGTACTTGTGGGTTGAATCTCGTCCTTTACACAGACAAGTTTACATGGTTCAGTCCATGGACTGGTCATCCAGGGCTTTGAATCCCTTCCTCAATGGAGACAGTCTGTCCTTATCATTATATGTCAAAACATAATGTTACAGGTCCCAAATCTAAAACCATGTATACAGTTAATAATATGAACAAATCTCTTCTCTGGCTCCAGGTGACTCTGTAAAACAGTATGAAGGAACAGAGACGTGACGTGAGTTTCTCTGCAGCTTCCTGAATAAAATGCTTTATTAAACACATTTCCTCACAATGATTTATTATTTATTTGCATTTCTATGCTATATCACAAATGTCTATTTGACATGAATGTAGGCTTTTCTTACCATATAATCCATACTGTCAATACACAAATTCACAATACATACAAATGTCTTTTGGCATCACTTTTCCTAGACGCTTAAAGCTTTACCAATTAGCATTTATTGTTTTAGAAAACCTCTCTTAATCAAACCCTACTGGTTAACATTTAATAGCCACTGGAGAAACAACATAGATCACCCAAACAAATGTGTGTGTCTCTCTATCATACACCAACTGTACATTAAAATACATCCAACGACTTCACTCAAATAAGGTGGCTTTTCCACATAACACCTAACAGAATACTATAGTGGCATAGTGGAAATACTGTACCGTAGCTAACCTAACTAACACATGTAAGAACGGAGCCCAATGCTAGTGATGTACCAACCGCTAGCTTGGTAGCATTACCGCCATAGCTGTAACTCAGAACACTGTATTTATTCAACTGGCCTGATGGTTTTCTACATTACTGCCTCAGTTCTGTTCTCAAACCAAACATGTTTCGTTCACATATGAAATACAGTCACTTAAAATGGTGTTGTGCTTCACAAACCTGTAAAACAGTATGAAGGAACAGAGACGAAGACGTGACGTGAGTTTCTCTTCAGCTTCCTGAATACAATGAGAGCAAGAGCACCTGCCTCCCCTGTATTCCTGCACCGCTGAAGCTATGCCACTGTCTCATACTGCCCCCTACTGTTATGGAAACACATAGCAACTTCACATTCCCACAATAATACCTGTGACTGTGTTCTAAATAGATAATCCATGGCTGAAAATTAAATCAATAAGAAAAATAATAAAAAAAAAATCAATACCCCACATGTGACCTCACTAGTGGACCTCACAATAACATGCTTGATTATTACTGGAACAGTCAGCTCAGCTCCTCCAGACCATTTCCAAAGCAAACTATTTCAAATTTCAAAAAGTTTACATGTGAAAACCAGACGTGGTTACAAAAAAGGTTTCCAACTCTTTGCATGAAAGGTATCTGAACAATGGGACTATGGCTTCACAGCAGCCAAGAGAGAAATTAAAGTGTTGTGGAGAATGTGGGCATCGATCCCACTACCTCTCACATGCTAAGCGAGCACTCTACCATTTGAGCTAACTCCCCCGTATGGAAGGCTGCCATGTAGCTCCACCGAGAATTTTGGAGAGTCTCTCGGCTTAAAGGCACACATGAATAAAGAAATAAAAATAAAGATATTGAAAGAGAGAGGCACGGTGGCACAGCAAGAAGGTACTGGGTTCGAATCCTGGGCCCGGTTACTTTCTGTGTAGAGTTTGCATGTTCTCCCCGTGTCTGCGTAGGTTCTCTCCGGGTACTCCGGCTTCCTCCCATCATCCAAAAACATGTAGATGTTAATGTGAGTGTGAGGGGTTGTGTGTCTCTATGTGTCCTGTGACGAACTGGTGACTTGTCCAGGGTGTACGCTGCCTTTCACCCTAAGACAGCTGGGATAGGCTCCAGCCCCCACCGCGACTGAGAGCGGTGTCCTTTTCTCTGCCCGAGGGAGAAATCCTCATGGAGGTTTAGGAGGAGGGAAAGGACCAAATCAAAAGGAAAGAAAATACCACTACGGTTATAAAACAAGGAGAGAAAAAGAGGCAAAATACCACAGACCTCCTGAATATGTAACAAGAGCTCAAATACACACTCAGTGCTTCATGAAACATCACAATTACAATTCAAATAGGTCATTAACATCTCTGAAAACCTAGATTATCAGAACCAGGCGAAAATGTAAATGAAACCACCTGCAGATGTGAGTAAATTGTGTAAATATAACTCCATCAGTTATATATACGTATATATATTCATACAAATACATATGTTTATATGTATATATATATATATATACGTATAGATATATATATATATATACGTGTACGTAAATATATATATATATATATACAGTCATGGAAAAAATTATTAGACCACCCTTGTTTTCTTCAATTTCTTGCTCATTCTAATATCTGGTACCACTAAATGTATAATACAATGAACACAACAAAAAATGCAGCTGGTCACATAATACTTTATGTCCTATTTGACATTCTTAAGCTTAATTGATTCCCAGGGTATATAAGAGGCCATTTCATGTCACAAGCAGCACTGCACATGCAAAGGCCTAGAGTGGTTTCCTGCTTACATTCAAGCCGTAGCACAACTCAGAAGTTGTCAGCTCTCACATAATGCCTAAAACAAAAGAATTATGTGAAGCAACAAAGGCAGCCATCTTGGCACTGCTGGAAATTGGCATGAGTGAGAGACAGGTAGCGAAAAACTGAAGATCTCCAAGACAGCCGTTCATTACAACAAAAAAAACAAGCTGAACATGGCACTACCAAATTGCTACCTGGCCGTGGCAGGAAACGCTCTTTCTACCCCACGAGATGACCGTGGCACTCATCCGTTCCTGTGTTAGGAATCGTCGTCAGACCTCCAGGGACCTTAAAAATGAGTGGGCAACTGTCGAGAAATGTGACTTGCTCAGCAAGGACAGTTCGAAACCGACTTGTTGGAAGCTGGTTTGAAGTCACACAGAGCACGCAAGAAGCCCTTCATCAATGAAAGGCAGAGGAAGGCCCGGTTACTCTTTGCTCAAGACCACAAGGATTGGACTGTTGATGATTGGGCTAAGGTTCTCTTCAGTGATGAATCCAATTTTGAATTGATGCCCACTCCAGCCAACTTACTGGTTAGGAGGAAGCCTGGAGAAGCTTACAACCCAGACTGTCTTGCCCCTACAGTAAAACATGGGGGTGGATCAGTCATGATCTGGGAGTTGTTTCAGTCTGGAGTGGAACAGGGCAAATGCAATTGTGTGAAGGCCGAATGAACCAGGTCAAGTACAGGACTACCCTTGAAAACAGTCTTCTTCCATCAGCTGGAAAACTCTTTCCTGCCTCGAATGACTGGATTTTTCCAACAAGACAATGCCCCTTGCCACACGGCAAGGTCAGTTAAAGCCTGGATGGAGAACCACAACATTCGCACCATGCCTTGGCCTGCTCAATCACCAGATCTTAATCCAATTGAAAACCTGTGGAAAATCATCAAACTCAAAATGGAGAACCACAAGCCCAAAAACAAAGAAAATTTGTTTGAATTTGTCCAACAGGAATGGGCTGCTGTGACAGCAGAACAATGTCAGAAGCTGGTGGAGAGCATGCCAAGACGCATGGCTGCAGTCATCAAAAACAATGGTTATGCAATCAAGTATTAACTCTTGTGTGTATCATGTGTTTAAAGCAAACAGAAAAGAAAACATGGAATGCTTAAAAGTAGTGTTTTTGGCGGTACAATGCCATAGCTATTGATGTAAGAATTTAAGTAATTTTGGTTATTATCAAGAAAACCATGGAAAATGAATAATCCTTAGTTCTTAAATTAAACTCTCATGAGCTATTTTTGTTGTTAACAAGAATTAGAAGAAAACAAGGGTGGTCTAATAATTTTTTCCATGACTGTATATATATATATATATATATATATATATATATATATATATTTAAATCGATTGATATAGCGATCAGTATTTTCACAGAACGCACTGCAAGAAACTAATGTGACTCTAGTAAGCTGAGATGTGGATTCACAGCAAGAAGAGTGCAGTTCGATTCCCAGCCCGTAATCACAGGGCCTTACTGTGTTCTCTCCGGGCCTCTGACTTCCTCCCACCATCCAAAACATACATGGGGATTAGGTTAATTGGCTAATTTAAATTGACCGTAGGTGTGAATGTGAGTGTGAGAGTGATTGTCTGTCTCTATGTGTCCTGTGATGAACTGGAGACTTGTCCAGGAGTGTACCCACCTTCCAGCCCTAAGACAGCTGGGATAGGCTCCAGTCCCGAATACAGCTTACATGTTGTTGTATCAGCATTAATACTCCAATAATATAATATATGATACAATATGAACTGGAGCAAGGTACTTTAAAATTTGAGAAATTTTGTAGAACAGTGTTGTATTGACAGCTAACAGACCATTAGTGAAATGTGTTTTGTTAATAATAATAATAGCTGGTTAATGGAGTGCTTTACTTTATGTGTTGTGTACTTACTTGATGTGATAACTGATGGATCAGCTAGCTCAAAAGTTTTGTCTTCACTTTCTCCAGGTGAAATGAGTAGCGTGTCTTCTGTTAAACACTTCAGTTGTGTTCCCGTTCTGTTCTAATCTGCTTTGATCTGAATTCTAATCTGCTTTGATCTGTATTCTAATCTGCTTTGATCTAACTGTTCTAATCTGGGCTTTGATCTGTATTCTAATCTGCTTTGATCTGTACTGTACCTTCTATTATCATTTGCACATTCGATTTACCCGGGGGAACATAAAGTAACTAAGTATTGTCAAAAATCAATAAATTGCATTATTACACATTAATGTATCTTAATGCATAATGCATGTATACACACACACACACACACACACACATCAGTCTAGTGTCCAGTGACCAGTCTAGTTAACAACAGACAGAGAGTCTAAGCAGGTCAGTTTTTATCCAGACATGCAGTGTAAATTTTAACTCTACAGCGTGTTAAACTGTAGAAAAAGCTTGAATCTCACTTGCAGAGGAATTTTCAGAGTGGCGCCACATACGGGTAAGTAACCTTAACATTCACATGTTGGCAACAAACTTTAACAAGTTTTTTCAGCCTGAACATGTTTTTTAGAGTTTTTATTGTTGTCGGTTGAGGAGATGTTGGCAACATGTACCCTTCTGTTCCATGATATTATCAGTCACAGTTGCTAACAGTTCTCATTGAGATATTGACCTATGTTAGCTACATATTATTTCTGAAGGCTGCTGACTGAGATAAGAATACATAGCTGGCGTCAAATAAATGCAAAGATAAAATTGTCTCTGCATGAAGGTGAATTGTGCCCGTGGAGAGCGGTAGGTAACGTTAACTTGTCATTATTTAGCAAGCTAGCATTGTCTGTATTCTACCTTCTGTTTATGCCTGTGAAGTGATAGCATATTTGTCATAAATGGTGAAATGTTTAAATGTTAGGCGGAATTCATTTTGTACTATTTAACTGCAAAATGATCGTTTACCGCTAACATGTTAGTTACCGTGTTTCAACACTGCCTCCATCCACTGCGTTTATCCAGCACAGCAGCACAGCTTTCTGTGCCCAGACATCTCTGTGCATGCAATGTCAGACTTTTTAAACAAAACAATGATCTGAGAAATAAGGTCGTATTCCGCACTAAACAGACTCAACATACTCTGGTCGTCGATCTGTATCAACAGAGGGATCTTTGTAATTCGGCAATAAATTCTTTATAAGCCAGCGGCCAAAATATACCGACACACACCAATAAGTGGCAACATGCAAGTAAACTCTATTTTACACAGCCTATGGGTAATGGGTAAAATAATTACTAGATGTTTACACAGGAAAAAAATACAACACACAATCAGCTTTGACCGTCGATTAGTACAATCAACAATCCCCATGCATGTTTTTGGATGGTGGGAGGAAGCCAGGAGTACCCGGAGAGACCCACGCCAAACCACGAGGGAGAACATGCAAACTCCACATCGAGGAACCCGGGTACCTTCTTGCTGTGAGGCGACAGTGCTAACCATTGCACCACCCGTGCCGCCCACGCACGCCATATTGCCAGAAACAAACACAGACCCCTGGGTGTGCCCAGCCTAGCCTAAGCTCAGGCAGCCTTGACAGGGGACCAGGCTGCATGACATCCTGCAGTCCCTGGATCAAGAAACGTTATAGCCATCTCACCCGATGGTGGAACTGTAAGAGCAAAAAACATGACAATGAACTCCATAAACTGCCATGTTCAAAACTGGAGCATTAAAACACAAAGTAATATCTGCATTTACAAAGGTGAATCAGCTAGCTTAATAAAGTAACTGCAAATACTGTAATATGGGGCAATATATGTGTATATTAATTTCCAATCCAACTCAATGTTTCTCTCTATTTGGGATTTTATAAATATAATCCTTATATATTTTTTTATTATTAACTACAATGGGTGCATTTTATTTGAAATTTAATTTAATAGTTGTCTCAAAATCAAAAACACAATCATATTGAATGTATTTTACCTAATACATTAATTCAAATCTACATGAGCACAGAATCATTTCTTACAGTGAAGTGACCCTGTGACCATGATGCCCTCACACCTAGCTGACTATCTACCTGTGACCACACAGGCATGCAAGGTCTCATATCATGTATAAACGTGTTATTTGCTCAGATGTCTGCGGTATGAGTGCAAAAATATGTATTACCACATGACTTCAATGACAGAGTTGACCTCTCCTTCTGCTATTTGGAGAATTAAATTACATTTGCTTTAAGTCCACCACTACTCAAGAACTTTGGACAATTCATTATCCATTGTGTTAGTTTTACACTGAGACAAACTGACAAACAACGAAAAGTCTTCAATATGTATGTTACTTCTCTTTAAAGGTCTCCAATTAAAATTACCAGCAGCAGTGGTCAGAAATCACACTGGCAGCAACTCTGTCAACACTGCTATGTAACTCATAACAGTCTTAATACACTCCGCTGACAGCAACTCTGTCAGCACTGTTATGTAACTCATAGCAGTCTTACAACCCCCAAGGACAACATCCACTTAGGGAGTCCGCACAGGAAGCCCTGAGAAGCCCGACCCCGTTCTTGGCTTGACTGAAAAATGGCCTCCAGGGCCCTACCCGAGAACGTCTTCCCTCTGGTTCCAAGCCTCACATAGGTCTGCCTGTCTCAAGCCGCAGCCTGAACTAAGCTCACCCCGGCAACAGCATCAATATACAACACAACAGAAAAGACACCACATAAAACTACACTCCCATGACCACTCTGCTCTTCTTTATACCAATTAGTGTGCTTAATAAGAAATACGCTCTATTGACTTTCAACATTTTCCATACATTTCTTTTGATTTCGTCAAAGCGCAGACATGGTAAGGCATAAAGAAGTGCACTTACCAGTCTTTGTTCTGTTGAAATCCTGCACAAGCGCCTGTTGTCTTGCTGGCTAGCTCGGCCATTGGCCTTATCAAACTGGCCAGCCGCTGGTGAGACTCCTCTGGCCAAACCTGCATTCTGGAGGGACATAGGAACTTTTAAATTTAGAAAAATCCATAACAATACTGAAGCAAAATACACAGCTTTTATTGTGTTTTATTAGGCATTTTGTAAAAGTGAAAAAAAAAATCCTCTTATGCTCCTCTTCTTTGCCAATGTCTGCTGAAACAGTTGAGTCTTAAATCTCCCCCCTTGCTCGGCGTAGATAAGGGATTGCCCCCCACTCCAGTAAGGGACACTGCCTTTCCACATTCACACCTACGTTCAATTTAAATTAGCCAGTGCTAATCCCCATGGAGGCGTCTTTTTGGATGGTGGGAGGGGCGGAGTACCCGGAGGGAACCCACACAGACACGAGAGAGCATACAAACTCCACACAGAAAGGGCCCCAGACCTGGGATTCAAACCAGTACCTTCTTGCTGTGAGGCGACACTGCTAACCACTACACCACCGTGGTGAAAATACTTGTGTGTTAAAATTATAGCAGATAGTTCTATGTTGCTATTGAAATCTGGTTTACAACATTAAATAGACATTAATCTGAGCTTCTTAGGTGTGATTTTCTTACAGATTTTTCTACTGATGTTGGAAATGACTGATTAATGTTGACAAGACTGTGCTAGCAGAAAAGCATCCTGAGAGGAGCACAGTTAATAAGTTAGCTTTGACACTCACATATTTTGACACATTTCAGGCTATTTTCAGCCTAATATTTGTTGTTTTTCTACCTGTTTGGTGGACACCACTATGTCCCTGAGCAGCGTGACGGGGTCATGGATTTTCACCATCTTGTAAGCGGAGGTGAAGTTGAAGCGTTTGAGGTGCAGTATAGGCACCCTGTAGAAGAAAAAAGGTGGTTAGAGAAAGGGACGTTCTCATGATGATGGTGATCTGTTTGAACATCCTCAGGTGGGAATCAATAGATCATTTATGGTGGATATGATGTCACTCACCTTGGTAGTTTGATGAAGGCCAACTTCTTGGCCTGATGTCTTCCCTCCGCATTTACACTTGTAACACAACTCAGTGCCCTATAGTACAGAGACATCCAGGCTGTGTGTTATTAACTAGTAAAGAACTAAGTAAGAAAAAGAAGACCAAAGAAAAGAAGTTCAAGATGTTGTGACTAGGAGCAGAAGACAGAGTGGAGTCTTACCTTGAGATGGGCCTGAAGCATGTCCTCCACTGAACCTCCAGGAACCAGATCCAGGGACAGGTGTGTGAACTCCACCTCTCTTTTAGACTGGGCCACATGTTTTTATGATGTTGGTGCTCTCTCTATGGTTTTACTCCTTGCATGTCCTGGTGTTTTCCATGCTGAACATCAGGTGCTCTCTCACAGGAGCAGATGTATGTGGTGTCCATGCATGCTGCAGTGTCCTGCAGCAGAGGGGACAGACTCTGGATCTGATAAAGGGTCGCTGTCCAGGAACTCATGAGCGTCCTGAACACACAGAAGAATTTAAACACAGAAGAAGGAAACTATCAGGAGGAGGGGAATTAAGGAAACATAAAACCAGCTGACTTACACTTTGCTTATAGTCGGCGAACTCTAGCCGCCAGGACTAGAGACCACCTGCTTGAATAGGTGCAGGAGGCATCCTTTAAGGAAGGAGTCCATGGAGGAATGAGTGTCACTTATGGTAATAAAAAGTCCTGCAGGAGGTGAAAAGTTAGATCATGTTGTTCTTCAGGTTTGTGTTAAATATGGTAAAATGTGGTTTGTGTGTGTGTGTGTGTGTGTGTGTGTGTGTACAGAGTGAAGGGCTGTAAGCTCATCAGTTGAGCGTCAGGTATTGAACACCAGACATACTCCTGTCCACTGACACAACTGACAAAGGTTGTCAAGCCCCAGTAGACTCTGCAGGCAGGCGTTCATATAGCAGCTCATGCCAATGTTTGGGAACCTGACAGGAAACAACGGTTCAATCAACAGCTTCACAAAAAAAAATCACAAACTGCAGCTCATTTCTCACAAGTTCTTGTGTCAGTGTACTCACCCAAAGCGCTGTTTTCCACAATCCGCTTTCCTGAGAGGCATGGTAGTAGTCATCCAGTGATGCTTGGCTGGTCACTGTAGGGGGAAGAGCGCCTTTCTGGTGATCCAGAACTATAGGTGGAAGAAGAAACAAATAAATATTTAGTATCTGATTGATTTTATTATTGGCACATAGAATGAGGTGTTTTTATTCCAAGTGTCCAGTTTAGCTGATGCCAAAGGGGAAGTGCTAGCAGGTCATGAAGCAGACATTCAAAAAATCAAGACAAGACTTGTAACTAACGATCAAACATACTGATTAGATTAACCATTTTTTATGAATCTGTCCAAGTTTCACCTGTAATTCAACCAAACAAATAATCCACCAAAAAGCATCATTAAATTATAAAGTTCTTTTCATAAACACAGATCTTATTAGAGCTAATTTGGTGTTTCTCTGATTTTAGCAGCTTCCAAGCAAATATTTGTCTTCCTAGTTTGTCATCAGAATTATTGGAACATATGGACACATGAGCAAGCAGGGGAATTAGTGCGTTAGGTTGGCAGTGTGATTTATGTGCTGATTAAGTGGTCAATTTCCTGCCAGCCAGTTGTTGACTTAGTTTCAGCACCATGTGGCGAAATGGGCAGCTCCTGTTAAGAGCATCTTAAAGAGATGATCCAACAAATGGCATTAAGAACTCATCTGGAACACTCTTATCTTAGTGACCTTTCATAGAAAAAGACCTTCACTTAACTGCGCTCTCATCCCTTAGAGCGATCTTAACTGGGAAAAGCAGTCTATGTCTGTGAGTATTAACCCCTTCTCTGACTATTTTTTTTTTTTAAACATACAGCAACCCCTACTACATCATCATAATCAGTAAAAATATTTAATAAATGTAGAGGAGGTTGTTAGCTTACCCGGTGAAAACATCCCCTTACAGCAAGCTTGTCTCCATCCTCCGGCTCTGGAGCGAATGACGCAAAATGTCCTCTGACAGCTGATGGAAGAAAAGAAACATGTTTAGGTCAGTGTTTGTTTGGTTTCATTGTGGTATACATTAATGGTTATTATGGTATTATGGTAGAAGCACAGTCAACTAAAGCCCTGAACTGTACTAACGATCATATGTGAGAAAACAACATTTCTCAAAGTAAAAAAGATGCTACTGTATGACAGACGGTGCAGAGGGGTAGTATTCATGTGTGTGAGTGAGAGGCAGTGAAGGCAGCATTAAATGGGAGTTTCCTTACCTCCTCTGAACATTCTCCTGGTCTTCCAGTGGTGTTGTTTGCCTTGTGTTTTTTTCTGTTTTTCTGAAAACAAATGTGATGAAATAATGCATATAAATCTGGTATCAGTTCTCCGTAGTCCAAACTTTTCAATGAAACAAACCCTTTGGAAAACCTGAAACAACCAGCAGGGGATTTCTTGGCTGGCTGTTGAGGTTTGGAAACCCTCTTTGATGTGGTGTCACTGGTGATGAAGGGAAACATGCTTTATTATTTCATTTCAAAGCGTTGAGTGTTTTTAGATTAATGTTCATTTAATACATTATACACAACTTAATTAAATAATAAGGCGATAGAAAAAATAATTAAAAAATGTTGACAGACTTGGTCAGAGTTGAGCAGTCACAGGATGTTTCTAAAACTGTGCTTCTTAAAAAGTGAAAATTCTTACCTGTCCCTTTCTCCTCACATTGAGATTATTTTTTTTTGAGGTACCTTCCTGCTACCAAATAGGCGTTCCCAACATGGCGTTCTCTTGCTCTTTTGCTTTTTCCAGTCTCAGATGGTTTCTGGTGGGACTGGAGCAGAGGTGACAACAGCTCTGTTGGTTCAGGCAAAAAAACATAGTTGAGGTCATTATTACATAATAAATCATTTGTAAAAACTGTTTCAAACAGTTAAAACATTTAAAGGAGCATAAACAAAGCTGGATCATTTTTAGTCCAAGAATAATTTATATATATATATATATATATATATATATATATATATATATATATATATATAACATAATAAATCTGTAACATTTATAATAACCATAAATTTTAAATGGTGAATAAGATAAAAACTCAGTTAATAGTTATTTTACTGCAAACAGTGAATAATTACCTACAGTATTTATCTTTTAATAGTAATGCTCTAATTTATATAATTAAAGTTATATTATGTCAAAGCTGATAAAGGATAATTATTAAATTTCTGATAACATCAGTAAACTATTTATGAACAGTTTATTGTTGCACACATCACAACATTTAATACAGTATATTAACTATTTGTTAGTGATTACCAAGACAATGTTTATAAAAAACTGCCTTTCATTGTTAAACAAAAAATAACGTAAGGATCCATTCTATTCAGTTCACCTGATCAAAAAACAATTATAGACAATTAAATAAAGTATTATAATCATCATTCACGACTTTACAATAACCATCAAAACAATGTTTATAGACATGTACAAACTAATAACTAAGCATTCAAAAGGGAGTTGAACAAAATAACTTAATAAAAATTAAATTCACACTGCTGAAATAGTTAATCAGGACAGGAGAATTAAATGTGGACTTTTTAAATATCAGGTCATTATCATCTAAAAAGCTCTGCTAGTAAAATGAATTAATATCTGATAACCAGGTTGATTTATTTTTTGTCTTACTGAAACCTGGATTTGTGTCAGGATGATTATGTCAGCCTGAATGAATCCACTCCTCCTAGTCATAATAATACTCATATTCCTAGAGATACAGGTCGTGGAGGGAGGAGTTGCAGCCGGCCCACGATTCTAGTCTATCAGTCAAACCTAAACCTAAATTTAAACTACTCGTCTTTTTGAAAGCCTGGTTCTTAGTCTTTCTCATCTTAAAATGGAAAACAGAGAAACCAGTTTTATTTGTTATAGTGTACCGTGCTCCAGGTCCATATTCTGAATTTCTATCTGAGTTCTCACAGGTTTTTATCAACTTTAGTCCTGAGAACTGATAAAGTAATTATTGTAGGTGACTTTAATATTCATGTGGACATTGACGGTGACAGCCTTGGTACTACTTTTATCTCGTTGTTAGATTCAATTTTGGCTTCTGTCAGAATGTTCAGGAATATGCTGTTTTTAACCATACCCTACGACCTGGTCTGACCTACGGCATTGAAGTAGAACATTTATCAGTCCACCAACAGAATTCCTTCCTATCAGACCATTACTTGTTAACCTTTGAATTTTTTCTTCTGGACTACACTCCATCAGGTAAATCCATGTACACTGGCTGTTTATCTGAAAGTGCTGTAGCCAAGTTTGAGGATATAATTCCATTAGCTTTTAATTCAATACCTAATATCAATATACTTGAGGAGCTCAGACTTCAGTCCTACTCAAATTGATAATTTGGTAGATTGTGCTGCAGACTCTCTGCGAGCATCTCTAGACTCTGTTGCTCCTCTAAAAAAGAAGATAGTAAAGCATAGAAAGCTGGCTCCATGGTATAACCCTCACACCCGCCCAGTTTAAAGCAAGCAGCAAGAAGATTTGAAAGGAAGTGGCGTTTAGCTGCCCGGTCTGCAAGCGTCTAGCCTGGACTAGCATGATAGTTTGAAAGCTCATAGGAAGGCTCTCCATAAGGCCAGAGCAGCTTGGCTGTTCATCATTAATAGAGAAAAATAAAAACAACCCCAGGTTTCTTTTCAGTACTGTGTGGGCTGACAGAGAGCCACAGCTCTATTGAAGTTCCATCTGTTCCCATAACCCTCAGTAGTAGTGACTTCTTGAGCTTCTTTAATGAGAAGATTATAACTATTAGGGAGAGAAAAAATCAGTCACACTGTGCCTTTGACTGAAACTGCTTTGTCTTTAAACACAGGAAGCATAGGACTCATTGAAGAACTTGATGTATGCTTGGACTGCTTTTCTCCCATAGACCTCCACAAACTGACTTCATTGATTTCCCTCATCTAAGCCTTCTACTTGTCTCTTAGATCCCATCCCAACTTCACTGCTTAAAGAAGCTTTACCGTTACTGAGTACCTCTTTACTGAACATGATCCAACTTATCTTTGCTGTCAGGCTATGTGCCTCAGTCATTTAAAGTAGCCGTAATCAAAAACCTCACTTCTGAAGAAGCCCAGTCTTGATCAGAGGTTTAGTCAACTATAGACCAATATCGCTTCTTCCTTTTCTCAAAGATCCTTGAGGAAAGCAGTGTGCAGTCAGCTGTGTGGCTTCCTCCAGAACAATAATCTATTTGAGGGACTTTCAGTCAGGATTTAGAAAATATCACTTAGCACCGAGACCGCTCTGGTGAAAATTACTAATGACCACCTGCTAATTCTGCGTCAGACCATGGACTCATCTCAGTACTTGTCTTGTTAGATCTTAGCTGCTGCTTTTGATACTATTGACCACCATATCCTGTTGCAGAGATTAGAACATTTAACTGGCATCAGAGGAACTGCTGGTTTCTGGTTCAAATCCTACTTATCCCGGATCATTTACAGTTTGTTCACATTAATGATGAGTCCTCCATGCAGTCCATAGTCAGTTATGGAGTTCCTCAAGGTTCTGTGCTTGGGCCTATTCTATTTACTATATATATACTTCCTTTAGGCAATGTTATCAGAAACCTCCATAAACTTTCACTGTTATGCAGATGATACTCAGCTATATTTGTCATTTAAGTCAGGCCAGATCCAGCCAGTTAGCTAAACTCCAAACATGTCTTCAGGATATAAAAACTTGGATGGCGCACAATTTCTTGTTGTTAAATTCAGATAAAATTTGAGGGTTATTCTGGTGGCCCTGAAAATCTCCAGAAATAACCTATCTAATGACTTATTTACTCTACATTGGCTTTGTGCCAGCCTCAGAGAGCACCACTGTAAGGAATCTAGGGGTAATTTTTGACCAAGATGTGTCCTTCAACGTCCACATTAGAAACAAACAGCTAGAACAGCTTTTTTCATCTGCAAAAATAAGGCATATTCTCTCCCAAAACGATGCAGAAAAAATTAGTCCATGCATTTGTAACTTCCAGGCTGGACTATTGTAACTGGAATTATTATCAGAGCTGCCCTAATAAGTCTATCAGGACTCTCCAGCTGGTCAGAATGCTACCTTGAGTGTTCTGACCAGAACCAGGAAAGAGACCATATTTCTCCGGTGTTAGCCTCTCTGCACTGGCTCCCTGTAAAATCTAGAGGCCAAATTTAAATCCTCCTCCTCACCTACAAGGCACTGAATGGTCAGGCACCATCTTATCTTAAAGAGCTAATAGTGCCTTATAATCCTGCTAGAACTCTCGCTCTCAGAATGCCCAGGACTACTAGCGGTTCCTAGGGTTTATAAAAGTAGAATGGGAACTAGAGCTTTCCAGTTGTCAAAGCTCCTCTTCTGTGGAACCAACTCCCTCTTTCAGTCCGGGAGGCAGACACCATCCCCTTATTCAAGAGTAGGCTTAAGACTTTCCTTTTTGATAGTGCTTATAGTTAGGACTGATCCAAGGTTGACTCAGGCTGCCTTGGATCAATCATGAATTATACTGCTATAAGGTCTGGACTACTTGAGGACTTCCTCAAACACACTGAGCTTCTCTTCTTCTTCATTTCGATGCCTCCATTAAGTCATTTTACTAACTCATCTTCTTCCCAGGAGCCCCTGTGCTCCCAGCTCCCAGGTGTCCGTGAGCTGAGGCTACTTGTTGAGAAAGGAGGTGGTGTCATCCAGGCTTCATCTGTCCTGATGGTGGTGAAGAGATGGAGAAAGGCGATGCTGCTCAGGTTGTATCTTTTAGGGTAGTGGAGAAGAGGATGTGTTTACTCTTCCTCCCCTTTAACACATGCTGCTGATTATTTTTGTGCCTGCGTAGTCCCTGTCTGCGTTCTCATCTCACAGGTATCCATGGATCAGTCTACCTGGTGGAGTAGTGGTTGTGCAGACCAGTCAGGCTTCATCTTCTGGTTCTGAGTGGCGTGGTGGTGATGAGAGTCATCCTGCGGGAGGTTTCTCCTGCTGGTGTGGTGGAGTGGAAGATGTGCTGCCCAGGCTTCTTCTGGTTGGCGTGGTGGAGAGGGCCGACATGCTTCTCATCCTTTGCTGATAGCTTGATGATGCTCTTCATCCCCTTGGACACTCTCATATAATTCTATATATACACACTGTATATTAGCTGTTGTTATATTGATTTGGACATTTCCATACAATTTTGTATGTTAGTGTTAATGTGTTTTCATTGTTGTTATTCTGTACACTTGGCATCTATTGCACGTCTGTCCATCCTGGAAGAGATCCCTCCTCTGTTGCTCTTCCTGAGAGTTTCTTCTGTTTCTTTTTCCCTGTAAAGGTTTTTTTTTTTGGGGAGTTTTTCCTTAGTCGATGCGAGGAGTCCATTTGTAACGGACAGAGGGGGTGTCATATCCTGTTACAGATTGTAAGCCCAATGAGGCAAATTCATAATTTGTGATATTGTGCTATACAATCAGAGATTGAGCAACAAACTTGACATTCTATTGTATTTGTCTTTTTATTCTTATTTAAAATAAAATTGTATGATAACATAGTTATAAATCGTATATATGTTGTCCCTAACACACCAAATCAAGTTCCTTATATGTGCAAATTTACATCTATGAAATGTTCATAGATGTTTACAAACATAATTTGAGATAAGGTTTACAAATAATATCTTCTCCATTAACTAATATTTATTTCTATATAAAGTATAGAAAACACAATAAGCATTAATAACAATAATTAATAAACACGATTAATTGTCATCTCACTGGTCATTGAGAGTAAAATAACTATTACCTAAGTTTAATTAACAATCGATTCACCATATCTATACTGTATGTAGTTATTATTACTTATTTCCAATAAATCCCACTTGCTAGAAAGTGTTAAATAGAATTAATAAAATCGCACAAAAAATAAATAATGTAGCTGACACTGGATATTAAGAATCCATGAGGAAAATAGTCAAATGACAGTGATCAATTTTCTTACCTCTTTTGGGAGTTAGTGATGTTTGCTCTCATCTGCCACATTATCCTCCCATACGTGTTTGCTTTTTCTGTGCAGAAAAAGCGAAAAATGAAAATCATTATTGACCGAAAAGTAGAAAAAGTTCACAAATAGCAAATAATCTGGAGGAAAAAATGTGTGTCATGTAGAAAGCAAACCTTCAGTCGATGTCTAAGTTGTCAAACATTTTGGAAGTGATTTTCATCGTGTTTGTCAAAACAATACAAGTCCAATGATCAACTAGTAGTGATCAACTGATGAACCAGTTACAGAGTTCTCAGGAAGAAGTAACATGACTTCAAAGAGGGAATGGGAATAGAATCTAAGACATCATAGAAATTCCAAAAACGTTCCAAATGGCAGTGTGGGTCATATGTTGGAATGTTTTTATTCAAACTGTACTCAGAACATACCTCAACTTCGTTGTTGAAGGAGCTGCAACAATGAATCGATCGTCGATAAAAATCTATTATTAAAAAGTGATCGATTCGTTTGTGTCGCGTGATTAGTATGTTGTCTAAAAAAAATTGTATTGACCATATTATAGACTCAATGTAGGTGACATATCTCAGCCAGCCACTGGGGAGAACCCAACTCCCTCGATGTCTCCGCGGCAGCTGAACTCCACGCCTGTGGCTCAAGCGACCAAACATTCAATTATTTTTAGAAATTTAACCTTATACATGACAGTTACATGACATGATAATTTGATGTCACTGTTGTTTCTTATGAAAAAGTTTTTATGGTGTTATAGTGAATATATCTCTATGACTTTCTGTGTCTTATACTGTATTTGAATTTCTCTACTTCCAGTTCAAAATCACCTACTGTATGCTCGTTAATCACAATGAATAGCTGACTTAAGATTTGATCATGTGATGACAGGATGTTCTTAATCACACCGCATACACACCCACATACACACCCACACTGCACACCCAGGCATATACACCCACACACACCCACACACACACACGCCCACACACACCTGCAGCACAACCACACACTTACACCACATACACACCCACACACACACACACCCACATGCATACACACACCCACACACACATACACACCCACATACACACCCACGTGCACACCCACACACACCCCACATACACACACCCACGCATACACACCCATACACACACCCACACACACACACACACACATCAGTCTAGTGTCCAAGTGACCAGTCCAGTTGGCACAACAGACCGAGAGTCTAAGCAGGTCAGTTTTTAATCCAGAACATGCAGTGTAAATTTTAACTCTACAGCGTGTTAAACTGTAGAAAAAGCTTGAGATCTCTGTTTGCAGAGGAATTTTCCAAGTGGCGCCACAGGCAGGTGAATTAAGTAACCTTAACATTGTTCACTTTTTTATAGTTTTATTGTTGTCGGTTGAGGAGATGTTGTGCAACATGTACCCTTCTGTTCGATGAGTATTATCGAGTCACAGTTGCTAACAGGTTTCTCATTGAGATAACATGACCTATGTTAGCTAAGTATTATTTCTTAAGGCTGCTGACTGAGATAAGAGAAATACATAGCTGGCGTCAAATAAATGCAAAAGATAAAATTGTCTCTGCATGAAGGTGAATTGTGCCCGTGGAGACGGTAGGTAACGTTAACTTGGTCATTATTTAAGCAAGCTACAGCATTTATCTGTATTCTACCTTCTGTTTATGCTTGTGAAGTGATAGGAATCATTTGTCACATAAATGAGTCAAAGAAATGTTTGAGTGCAACATCTCGTCTGTCTTATTGTAATGTACTGCCTGTCTTATAGTAACAGTTTACAAACCAAATTCACTGTTTATTAGTATGCTAATCACTTGTAAAGTAAAGCTAATCTACTAATTAGCCTACTTGCTAGGTTTTACCTTGACTGTAACATCTAAATAGGAAACTGACCACTCCTATTATACTATGTACATGATTATTGTATCTGTGTTTATACAGCTAAGTTGACATGGAAGGCTAAACGTGAAAAAAGATATGGCAGTCTCTACACAAAGGGGGCAGTTGTATTGGGTTCTCCAAGTGAGGACCACTTCGCGTTCAAAAGCTGCAAATTTCACCTGTCCAAGCACGCTGAGGCTGGCTCGGAAGTGACCAATTTTCCATTGACTTCGCCATGTTAAAATAGCCGACTTTACAGCTTTAAAAACATATTTACCTAACCTGGTACATTTTTAATTTTTTTGGTCTCTACCAGTTAGTTTCCACCTCCATGAACAATGTGAGGAGGTGATTTTTACCACAACCGTCTTAGTGTTATTTCGGCTTAAAATTCTTGCATAAATTAGGGCGTGGTTATTTGAGTGACAGGTTCACAGACAGCTACCTGGCAGATTGGCTCTTTTGCTACAGCATCGGCTGAGCTAGGCTAGGCTACACCCAGAGGTCTGCTGAGATTAATAGGCCTACTACGATGTCCGTGTTTGTTTGCCTATTTTCCGTGCAGTTTATTTCTTGCAATATGGCGTGTTGGGCGGACACGATTGGTGCAGTGGATTAGCACTGTCACCTCATAACAAGAAAGGTACCCGGTTCCGATGTGGAGTTTACATGTTCTCCCCGTGTTTGTGTAGGTTTCTCTTCGGGTACTCCTCGGCTTCACTCCCTCCATCCAAAAACATGTATGGGGATTAGGTTGGTGGGCTAATTTAAATTGACCCGTAGCTGGAGTATTGAATGTGAGTGTGAGTGGTTGTCTGTCTCTATGTGTCCTGTGATGAACTGGAGACTTGTCCAGAGTGTCCCCTGCCTTTCACTAAGCACAGCTGGGATAGGCTCCAGCTCCCCCATGACCGTATGTGAAGATAAGCGGGAGATAATGGATGGAGGGATAAAGCCTGTTGTGCTGTTGATAGTACTAATCGACCGTCAAAAAGGATCTTGCTGTTGCATTTTTTGGTGGCCACTTATTGGTAGCGTGTGTCGGCATTTTGCACTCAGGTTTATCCATGACTTTATTGCCGACTCATGAGTCCCTACTGATACAGATAGATGACCAGAGTATGTTAGAGTCTGTTTAGTGCGGGGAATACAACCTTATTTCACTTATCATTGTTCTGTTTAAAAAAGTCGAACCATTTCATGCACAGAGATGCTCTGTCAGAGCGGCTGCTGTGCTGGATAACTTTAGTGGATGGAGGCAGTGTTGGAAACAGTAAATAACATGTTAAATGATCGTTTCACAATTAAATAGTACAAATGAATTGTCCCCCCATACACAACTCCACAAACCCTGTAGCTCCACCTAAAACCTCTCAATCTGAAAAAGGTGATTTTAAACACAGCAGCAGCATTACGATCTGTTTTGCTGCGGTGGCTGCTTGTTAGCCTAGCCTAGCTGAATAGCCTTAGAGGAGGCTAGCTCAGTTCGACACGGTTAACTTGAGTTCAGTGGGCGGGATCTCGGCCAGCTGACCCTTAAGAGTTACCGCCTCTCCTCCCAAATATGGAAAGTACACGCCCACTGAAATCCAAAATGGAACCAGTTCAAATGCCCATTGATAGGAGCACAAAAAGCGACTCCCAAACCAATGGGTGGCGTCCACGGGTGCTACGTCCATTCTTTTACAGTCTATGGCTGAAACTCCAGCCCACCTCCACCCCATCCACCACCTTCTCAAGACACTAGCTGTCATCAGAAGTGGGTCCTTCAACCGGGACGATCTCTCAGCAGAGCGGCCCCATTATCTACTCAACACCCGTGTGTCTTGGACCGGGAGAACATCTTCTCAGATGCCAGCATCTCTTCCTTGAATCAGTCACTATGCTGATCTGCTCCCGGTATCTGGCGCCAAATAAATGTATTGTTTGCACAATGAATGTTATCGCACTTTCCAGCTGTCTCTTTTTATCTTATTAGTCTGTCCATGATTGAAATAGTAAGGAATTATCAGAGGCGCCACCCAGTTTTGCTAAAACAGGGAAAACTTACTGACTTTGACATTAATTAATAGAGAGTCTCTTAATCTCAGGGTGCTATGGAGTTCTTGACCTAGTGTACAGTGATTCAATTTACTTTATATACACACACAAATCAAATCCAGGCAGGGAGAAAAAAAGAGGCTTACATTAGAAGCTTTGGATGTGTCTGGCAGGATTAAAGCTTGGGAATGTTAGAGGAATAAAACTCCTCCTCACTGGTGTATGTCCTGGAGTTCCTTGGGTCAGAGAGGAGGAACTGGTCTTATCTGTGTATTCTGCCAGTCCATAAAACTTAAGCCTTTAGCACTTAGGTGTCACACATAGTGTCCAGATGGATTTCACAAGGGAAATACTCAGAAATGAGAAAGAGTTATGTTCATATACTATCTGTACATATCTATTCTTCATATATGATGTGATGTACTACAGAGCGTTATTTATGTTCATTGATATGCTACAACTGTCCAGTTTGGCTCCAAGTTACTGTTATGAAAGAGGTTAAAGTTCGTCCCAGTGTGGTAGAAAGCGGAAGTGCGGCAGCATTGCTTCTGCACGGATCAGCACAGTATGTTGATGTTTCTGTGTACTTAACTTAATTTGCATAGTTAATACAAAATAGAACTTAATGCACACACTGTTCACGTGAACATATGTTTTATTTTTGTTTAGTGCATCATTGTGAAGTTCTGCTTGGCAAGGAAGTATCTTCTCACGACTAATGCTTGATGTAACAGAAGCTAGCCAAATCTGAGAAGTTTTAGCACCCTTGGTGAAGCGGAAGGCGAGGTATATGCAGCTCAGACTGTGGGTTGTAAACACGTTGTTGTTGTAAACTGCTACTTCTTAATATCACGTAGCTCCTGAGTATCATTCTCTGGTGTCATGGAAGAATTTATGCTGTCCAATTTGAGGTTGTACAAATATTTTCTCTACTTTGTGTCTGAATAAATATTTTGAGTTCATTAGAATCAGTTTAATATGCTCTCCATACATATGTATGCATAAATAATTGCACTGTAAAATTTAAGAATTTATTTACACTGGTGGCATGTTACACTTGTGTTTATACCTTTGTTTTATTTTACTTATAGTTTCACAGTGCTGGGCTGCTACACACAACAAGTTAAATTACTCTTAGTTGGAGCTGGGCCCAAGCATCTACAAGTGGTAAGTAACATGAAGCAATGTACTGTTTATTTCCTCTGTTCATTGAGGGAGGTAAACAGGCTGATGACTGTCCCATGTGTTTGCTCTGTTTCTCTATTCTGTGAGAGCAAACACCTTTAAAAGCCAACAGGTCCTGCACAGACAGAAAGAAGTCCAGCAGCACAGTGAGTTCCTCACTGCTGGACTCAAAGATCCCCTGATGTGCCTGGGCCCACGTGGAGGCTGCCACACCAAGAAGGCCTCTGCTTCACCTTCCAAACCACCTGCTCCCTGTGCCTGGTATCTACTGTTTGACCAGTTCATGTCATCTCTCTGCCTTCCTCTGCTCTGTTAGAGGTCCTACTGAAAAGGTGGAGGCAGATCCATGTGACTGAAACGAGGCCAGCATGCTGACAGAGGGAGGCCTGGACAACAGGACAACCAGACAGCTTGGTGTGGACCTGGAGCTGGACCCAGTCATTTCTGTAAAGTGAACTTTACAATCCATACTTTATGCATAGCTGAGAAATAATAACACATGTGCACTTGTACTGACTATCAGGAAGGATGCCTGTGCATAACCTTTGTTTTGTGTGTTCTAGTGCCTTCCATCCCTGGCAACCCAGAGATGAAAAGGGGACTCCAGCAGCACTGGGACTCCTCACGTCTCCACTGAACAAATCTCTGGACCTGGACATATATACGTATACATATATATATATACATTATATATATATATATATATATATATATATATATATATATATATATCACATTATATATATATATAACTATATATATATATATATATATATATATATATACATATATATGTATCATAAATGATCACTGCAACTCCATACACCCACTTGCAATCCCTTTACCCTCCTGATCACACTTAACCCACGATCCTCCTTGTCCTCTGGCATACAAATGTCATCAATCACACAATGATGTTGTGTTGATGGAGAAATTGCATGTATACAACCTAATTCTGCTGGCCACCCCTGCATAATTTCCAACACCCCTTGGGCCAGAGGCCACCCCTATGAAAAAGTCCAGATCCAAGATTCATGTTGCAAGCGCTGCAGAACCCGGAAAGCCACGCACTTCGTATTTTGAAAAAGCAGAGTCTGATTTAAGAGCAGTTAATCCTATGTGGATCCCCACCTGACAACCACCTTTCAACATCCAGTTACACTCTGCCACTGATTATAAGCTGACATGTCAAAGTACCTCTTGTTTTAAAAAAAACTGTAAAGAGCAGAGCTTAGATTTTTGCACGTGAATGATGCTATGTTCATGGAGGTGCATGCACATCACCTAATTCTGCTGTCCACCCCTGCATGGCTTCCATACCCCATGGGGGCACCGCTATGAAAAAGTCTGAGTGCACGCCCCTGCTCTATCTCCCCACACTGGCTCTCACTGCCTGCCACTGATTTCAAAGCTGAGTTGGACCTGCTCGAACTCCTCTGAATGAATCCAAAAACTGTAAGGAGTGCTGGTTTGGGGGTTTGGGCGAGAGGCGGCAGGAGGCTCGCCACGATCGCAGTGGAGTAAATTTTATGTCTCTAGCCCACTCAGAAGGCTGACAGTGGCAAGTTAAACACAAGGAGTTTCTCCTCTGCTTTCTCACGCCTTGTGCAATATTCTTTCATATACATATATACACACTGTTTCCCATCTATTGTGTGCAATTTCACTTCAGCTTCATCCCATACCAATTTCAAAACGCTGTTTTTATGACACTGCTTCGTTTGCTGTGTTCAGTACATTTTTTGTCCCTCATTTTTTAGTCAATTATGTTGTACATATAATGACTAGATATTCACTTATTATTATTCACTTATTGTATATATGATACCATAGTTTTTTCCCACTTGTTTATTTTCTACTTATGTTATTATTCTTAGTTTTATAGGCCCTACATGTAATGTTACTCTATCTTTACTGCTGTATGCAATGCAAATTACCCCACATCTGTGGGACAAATAAAAGCTCATCTAATCTTAGTTTATGAAACATCCAATTATAAACATATTTTCTGGAAATAAATGTTTTACAGAATTACCTTTACTGTTAAAAGTGGAATTCTGAGTAAAGCACAAACACATGAGATCATAGAGAGCCACTTCAAAGTGTGATAATCAATATACTTGGGCCAATAAACATCAGTATGATAAATTAGCTATATAAAGCATTTTATTGGAGTATGTGCTGAGTATTCAATGTACAGTACAAGTTGTCCAGCAGGATAGGAGTAGTGGTGGAGCTGTCCCTGCTGCTTCTCTTTCCAAAATACACAATGGTGAGACAGTAGCACCTGCTCACTGTCTAGAAGTACCTTAAGTGTTGTCCCTCCACTTCTTCCACTGTTCAGCTGCAACACAACAATTAGAGGTGATTTCTTGAGTGTTCACTGCATCACCTACTGTAAGCAAAAATGAAAATATTAACAGACTCACTGGTTGTATTGATTCCAGTATGTTTGCCATGGGAGACAATTACTGACCCTCTAAGGCAAAAGTGTATTCCTATAGTAGCTTTAGAAGCATCTCTGTTTTTCTTATGAGCAACAATACATACATTCCATATACATTTACACCGGTGGAAGAATGCTTAAAAAGAAGCCGAGAGAAAGTTCTTCCATTTTAAAGAGGGTCGATTCAACTGGATGGTCATTTCAAGGACTACAGACTGAACACATCTGGGGCCTTAGCTTGACAGAATGAACACATCTGGGGCTTTAACTACAGAGCCAATCAGATGCCGTCACTGAGGACAGCTGTGTTGTGATTGGTTAAGAGTCTGCATACACCAGACTTATCATTTTATAAACTACTACTGTTACTACTACTGTTTTACAGAACAAGAAAATTCAAAGGTGACTGACCTTACACCAGCTTTTTAACAAATGGCTACTTACTGTTTTTATAACTTTCACCAATGAAATAAGTTAAATGGCCTGCTTAATCATATATATTTCACTTACTTGATGTTTCTATATTGCAAGAATGTCAAAAATTAAAGACCAGTAACAGCTGTTAGCTCTGTAACGTTGTAGAGTAGGAGTTAGTTTGCTTAACATAAGTGATGCTCACACACAGTAAAAGTGTAAACTGTTACCTAAATCATTTTTAACAACTTCCCTCCAGTCTAAGAAGAAAAAGAGTGAATGTTAATTTTGTTCAAACTAAACCGTTCTTCCAGCAGTAGCTTCGGCTGTACCGTTAGTCTGAGTTGTACCAGGCTAAGCGAGTCGCCGTCAATTTCATAACCTACAGGACAAGTCAGGTAACTGTGGTTTTAGCCACTTTACAGCGGTTAAAGCTGACGTTGGTGCCTCATACTTAAAGAAGCTTAGAAAGTTAACCGTTTTAAAGAGGGATAGAGTCAACTGTATGATCTTTTCAGAGGCTTTAGCCTGGCAACGAACTGAACCAATCAGATGCCGTCACGGAGGGCAGCTGTGTTATGATAGGTTAAGTGTGAAACATGTAGATCAACAAAAATACATCGTCACTAGAAGTGATGATGATTAGTCGACTAGTCACGATTATATCGACTATTAAAATTGTTGACGACTAATTTAAAGAATCAACCACGCCCGTTTTCTTTTTTTAACTTTGTTTTTCTCTCAAAACTGCTGCAACACTTCCCTCCATTTCGCTTCTGCCTTTCTGTCGCCGACACATATATGCACAGTACTGATAATTGGGATCAGCCGTGACGTCACCCGGCGGGCTCTGGTATCATGATGACTACCCGACAGCGAACTCAAAAAAGTGTGGCAGCATTTTAAAACAAAGAGAAAAGTAAACAATACAGTATCTGCAGAGCCAGAACTTGCCTTCCACGGCAGCACAACTACGATGCGCCAGGCACCTGAAAAAGGAAGCACGTTGTGGCTGATTGTGACAAAGATGAAGAGGGACTATGCGTCTCGGTAAGATAACTGGCTAGCGGTGAAGGATTTTATTCGTAGCCTTAGAACACATATTTCTTATGTTTTCTGTAGCATTTTAACAGTGATGTATTTGAATAGGAAATGTGGTAGCTGTGTTTTCAAACGTAATGTTTCAGTGCTAAAAAAGTATATTCTTCAAAAGGACAACTTCGTTACAAAGCCAGCTACATGCACACCTCAGCAAGCAAATGTCCTGACCGAGTCCATCCTGATTATGTTGGTAGCGGACATGAGACCCCTGTCCATGGTGGGCTGATGAAGGGTTTAAAGAGATGATCAAACAGTTCAACTCAGATTATCATGACAACTACCTACCAGGCAGATACATTAAAATGTATTGCCAAAGCAACAATAACACAGTAAAATAAATAAATAGTTAAATGATTTAATAAACAAGCAACATTCAAAGACTTAAGAATCAAAAGATCACAAGAGCTCTCACTCTTGTAGCATAAATAGTGTTGAGCAGATTAGTCAATCATTAATTAATATCAAATTATGTATTTATGAACAATATCGTTAAGTTATTGATCATAAACCAAAAATTACCTTTAATAGTAAAGAAGTATCAGAAGCCACGCAGTTTTGCTAAAACAGGAAATTTTGTGAATTGACATTAATTAATAGAGTCTCTCTTAATCTCAGGGTGCTACAGAGTTCTTGACCTAGTGTACAGTGATTTCAATTACTTATATACACACACAAATCAAATAACCAAGTTCTTTATAAATGAGATGTTTATTTGACAAACTATAACCAGACTACTACTGTCACTGAAAATAACTAATAATAAATGATTAGTTTAACAAACTAAATGACCAGGCTACGAACAGATATAATAAAATAGAAACTAAAAAAACTAGAATAATGGAAGATTGATGGTGAAAACATAGGATTGACTCATTGTGACAAACTGGAATGAATGATTAAACAATTATTAAAGGATGAATATCTGATTAATTAATTCCAATATGACCAGTTAAAGTCAGTGGTGGTTATCTAGATAGGTAAAATTATGCTAGGAGTAGCTGCAGGTTCTGTCTGGATCTGCTGGATCTCTGCAGAGCGACTTGACTTGAACCACCGGTGGCTCTTTTGGACATCTGTGGACAGCTCAGGACATCTTTGGTCGTCTCTGAACATCTCTGGTTGACATGGCTCCATCTCAGTCTCTCTCTGTCTGTCTCTCCTCTTCACAGCATAGTCCCTGTGCCTTGGCTTCAATTCTTCCCCCCGTTTGTTGGTGGGGAGGTCGGCTGGATTCACACCAGCGTTTAGACCGACAGTCTTTTTGTTCTTTTAAGTTTCTTCATGGCGGCTGGAGTCATTTTCTGCAGCCTGTGTCTGAGCAGAGGAGCTGGCTCACATTTTCAGGGCAAAGGTAGAGAGGAGACAAGATGGTCTTGAGGGCAGGATGCAGAGTTGGAAAGGTTCTGGATAGGCTGTTCTTCATGCCATGAGGTGCTGGAGTCCTGAGGAGGCCATTCAGAGGCAGCATTCAAGAGTCTTTTTCAGTCATATCTGGAGCAGAGTTGAAGATTCTGGAGAGGTTGCTCTTCCATGCCATGAGGCGCTTCAGGCCTGCGAGTGGGACAGCATGTCTCTGTCTCTGGGTCATCGTGTTTCCCTCCTCCCAGCATGTGGGAGAGGGAGAACAGAGATGCAGTGGAGAGGATGAAGACCAGCACTTGACTGAGCTGAAGGACTGAAGAAGAGTAGAGAGCACTCCAGACCAGCTGAGGCACCACATGATCTTTGTTGAAGGTCCAGTGGGGTGTGACCACTGAGTCCCTCCCCATCCACCAAAGTGTGAGATGATATTCTTTTAACTTATTTAATGTTAATACTGCTGTGTTTTGCTTTATTAAGTTTCTCTATGTAGCTCCCTCTCTTAACTGTAAAACGACACCAAGCAACCTATAGTAAAGGAAACACACAGAACAAAAACTTGACCAGGTGAGATCCAGAATTAATCCAGCTTAAAATTAGAAAGCAACCTCAGATGAGGAACCATGGTATCAGAGCATGTAGGAAGGTGTTTTACAACAGTCTATGCATAGCTGTGTATGTACAGTTATTCCAAACTTAGTGTAACATGTATCCCAGTAGTCCTGTATAAGAGCAGAGGAAGCAGGAGGATCTATGTGGAGACTGATATTTGACATTATAACAGTGATACTTATATGACAGTAGCTGAGGAATGAAAGCATAGTGCCATTAAAATCTTCATATGATGTTCTGTTCCAGGCAGGGAGAAAGGAAGAGGCCACACATTAAGCTTTGGATGTGTCTGGCAGGATTAAAGCAGGAATGTGTGGGGCAATAAAACTCCTCCTCCTGGTGTATGTCCTGGAGTTCCTTAGGTCAGAGGAAGGAGGAACTGGTCTTATCTGTTTATTCTGCCAGTCATAAAACTTAAGGCTTAAGCACTTAGGTGCCACATAGTGTCAGATGGAGTTCCTGGGGAGACACTCAGAAATGAGAAGAGTTAAGTTCATTATTTATGCTCATTGATATGCTACAAGAGGAGCAGTGAGGATTAACCTTGGTACCACTTGGGAGTCCATTTACATTGACATTTCATTCTTAATATATTGTGATTAATAGTTTATTTAGTTTATATATTATTAGTAATAGTTTGTATATTGATGACTAATAAGGTGTCATTTTACTTTTTAATTATTATTTCCCACTTTGATTGTTTTTGTTTCCATTTCAGTGCAATAACAAGATTTAATAACCTGACATTTAATCACGTACACTATATTTATTTATTTTAAAGGAGGCTAGAAATGCATATAGGTCTTTAGCCTATATAAACTTTTAACAGAAAGAAGGGACTTCACCACAGGTGAACGTCTGCTGCCCATGATATCATGTCGGGGGGGGATGCATAACTCAACACAGATAGCTCAAAATACAAGCAAATTCAAAGTTATTTCTTCAGTAAAACATAATGTAAATCAATGTAAACCATTAAACAATAAATGGTAAACATGCAGCATAGATTCTTTATTGTTGATAATTTGATTAGTTTAAGGAGTAGCGGTGATTTACAGCTATTTGAGCTGGTGATCAGCTATTAAACAGGTAGCTCACCTGTTCAGACAGAACTTGCCACGGAGGTGTAACTACTATTAGATGGAAATATGAAATAGAATAGTCAGATTCAGAGCAGCTTCAGGTATGAGGAATCTGACTCTGATTTACAGCACTCTCAGCACACAAGGTAAAGAAATAATAAAATATGTCAAGGTAAATAACAAAGGCACCGGCACTGGATTCAGGAGTAGCGGTGAGGAGAAACGCTCCCTTTTTTTCAGGTGTAGAAGTGAAACCTCACCTGTGATTCAACGTTTGTACTTTACTGTAATAAACATTATATTGTTAGAAAAGCCCAGAATTTATCTGGCACAGAATCAACTGAATACGCTTCAATAGCTTACGCTGATCAGGAATTCTATTCATCAGAAAGAGGCTGTGAAATCCTGTCTGCACTGACAGGTCTAGTGGTAATTAAGAGGGATGAGGACATGATTTACAAATGCTTCATGCTATCAGTTAAGACATACTGTATCTATACAGCTACATGTAGACCATATCTTTTTCATGTTTAGTCTTCATATAAACTTAGCTGTATAAACACAGATACAATAATTATGTATATATTTAATCGGATGGGCAATTTCCCCTATTTAGATGTTACAGTTAAGGTAAAGACCTTGAATCTTGGTTTGTAAAGATATTTTTATATAGGAGGCTGACACAGTGGTGTGAGTGAGTTACTTTTCCTTCGCCTCACAACAAGAAGGTACTGGAGTTCGAGAAGACTTTCTGTGTGGAGTTGCATATTCTCCCGTGTCTCTTGTGAGGTTCTCTCAGGGTACTGCGGCTTCCTCCCTGCATCCAAAAACATACTTAGGGATTAGGTTAATTGGCCAATTTAAATTGAGCGTCGGTGTGAATGTGAGTGTAGTGGTTGTCTGTCTCTATGTGCCCTGCGGTAAGGGTGTGACTTGTCCAGGGGTGTCCCCTGCCCCTTCCGCCCTAAGACAGCTGGGATAGGCTCCAGCCCCCAGCGGCACTATGAGGATAAGCGGTAGATAATGGATGGATGGAATGTTGCTATAAGACAGGCAGCGTTGCACTAAACAGTTAGGCCATTTTATGACAAATATTCTATCACTTCACAGGCATAAACAGAAGGTAGAATACAGATAATGCTAGCTTGCTAAATAATGACAAGTTAACGTTACCTACCATCTCCACGGGCACAATTTGCCTTTATGCAGAGACAATTTTATCTTCACATTGTTTGACATCAGCTATGTATTCTCTTATCTCCAGTAAGCCGCCTTCTAGAAATAATACTTAGCTAACATAAGAGTCATCTTATCTCAATGAGAACTGTGAGCAACTGTGACTCGATAATATCCTTCGAACAGAAGGGTACATGTCGCCAACCGACAACAATAAAACTATAAAAACATATATTCAGTTGAAAAAAAAACTTTACATTAAAAGATGTTGCCAACATGTGAATGTTAAGGTTACTTACCCGTCTGTAGCCAGCCACTCTGGAAAAATTCCCTCTGCAAGCAGAGAAAATACATTAATGTGTAATAATGCGCGTGATTGATTTTGACAATACTTAGTTACTTTGCGGTTGCCCGGGTAATGGAATATGCAAATGATAATAGAAGGTACAGTACAGATCAAAGCAGATTAGAATACAGATCAAAGCACATTCAGAATACAGATCAAAGCAGATTAGAACAGAGCGGAAGACTGACTGAAGTGTTTGGCAGAGAAGACACGCTGCTCATTTCACCTGAAAAGTGAAGACAAAACACCCGAGCTAGCTGATCCATCAAGTTATCAGCATCAAGTAAGTACACAAATACATAAAGTAAAGCACTCATTAACCAGCTATTATTATTATTACCAAACACATTTCTTAATGGTCTGTTAGCTGTCAATACAACACTGTTCTACAAAATTTCTCAAGGTGCAGAAATTTTCTGCTCAGTTCATATTGTATGTATATTATATTGTTGGAGTGTGTGCTGATACATCAACATGTAAGCTGTATTTGGGGACTGGAGCCTATCCCAGCTGTCTTAGGGCAGAAGGCAGGGTGCACCCTGGACAAGTCTCCAGTTCAACACAGGACACATAGAGACAGACAACCACTCACACTCACATTCACACCCCTACGGTCCAATTTAAATTAGCCAAATTGCTAATCCCCCCTTGCATGTTTTTTGGATGGTGAGAGGAAGTCAGAGTACCGGAGAGAGAACACAGTAAGACTGGGGAATCGAGACCGTGCAGCTTCTTGTTGTGAGGTGACAGTGCTAGCTGTTATAGATTTTCTAAATTTACTGGGAGTTCCTAGGGTTGGCTAATGTCCTTTTTACAGCAGTAAGTCCTTAAACTGTCCCTGCAGGAATGAAGAGTTAGAAAGCACAGTGTCTCAAGGAAAACAGATGGCTAGTTATCTCTAAGTTGACTAGGTAACCCAAATCAGAAAAATCTACCAGCATTAAAGCCCTTAGATAAGGCCAACAAAGACAACAGCAGCCACTGTTAGTTCAGAGCTTAGAATGAGCATGCCCTGACTGTAATGCTACTCAAGGGTAATGCAGGCAATATACTTTGTACTTAACTGGGTGTTAGGTTATATGGCTGAGCACCATAGGAAGGAAAGGTAGAGATATGTGGTGGACTCTGGCAGCTGTGCGGTTGTCCACGACAAAGTTCATATTCCTCTGATACCATCAGAATCTTGTGGTGGAAATTCTGTCAGGATGGTCTAATCTCCACAGGTTCTTGCTGCACAGGAGGAATACAATAAACAGTTTCCCACTGGTTGGTTGTCCAAGGATTTGCTTTATTATCTGTCTGCAGAACAACTAGAGATGAGAATTCAAGACACACAGCACAGAGACTCTGCGAGTGAATACCCATGAATAAACAAGACACAAGAGGCGTATTTAAGGCTGGATGGGAAAGACACGTTGTCAAGGACTTTGATAGAGAGAATGAGCTGGCGGCTCCAAGTCCTGGGCTTATCAGTCCAGGGCAAAGTGACATAGCCTGTTATAGTCTACAGAGTGCGTACTTTGAATGTATCAGCAGAAGTCTTCACATAACAACCTTCACTGTCAGCATAAGCTTTTACATATCAGCATATACAATTAGGTCACAGGTACAGAGGTATCAGCTTACATAATCCAGGCATCAGCAGTTCAACCCATTTATTCTTCTACAATCTTCAATAAATGTTTACATCTTCAATCAACCGCAGGAGGCTCCTGGGTGCATCCATTCTTTCCTCATTGACTATTCAATATTTTCCCACGACAAGCTGGCGTCACGAACAGGATTTCAACAGAACAAAGACTGGTAAAGTGCAATTTTTATATGCTTTACCATGTCTGCATTTGATGAAATCAAAAGAAATGTATGGAAAATGTTAGAAGAAGTCAATAGAAGCGTATTTATTGATAATAATAGGTGGTATAAAGAAGAGCAAGAGTGGTCAAAGGGAGTGTAGTTTTATGTGGTGTTTTTATTTTCTGTTGTGTTGCATATTGATGCTGTTGCCGGGGGGAGTGAGCTAGATTTAGGCCGTGCTTGACAGCTGGCAGACCCTCGTGAGGCTTGAACCAGAGGAAGATGTTCCCGAGGTAGGGCCACCTCGGAGGCCATTTTAAGTTAAACCAAGAACAGAGGAGTCGGCTGCTCGAGGCCCCTGTGTGGACCCCTATGGATGTTGTCCTTGAGGTCATAAGACTGCTATGAGTTACACTTGCATTTTATTGGGAGAGTTGCTGTCAGCAAGAATTGTGTATTAAGACGCTGTTATAGGTTACATACTTGCAGTGCTGACAGAGTTGCTGCCAGTGTGCTTGATTTCCTGACCACTGCTGCTGGAAATTTTAATTGGAGACCTTTGGGGCAGAAGTAACATACATATTGAAGACTTTAACGTTGTTTAGATCCAGTTTGTCTCAGTGTAAAGTAACACAATGGGTAATGGTCGTCCAAAGCTCCTGAGTAGTAATTGGATCGAAAGCTAATGTAATTTAATTCTCCAAATAGCAGAAGGAGAGGTCAACCTATAGTTGAAGTCATGTAAGTATTACATATTTTTGCACACGCACACTGTACATCTGAGCAAATATTTCATAGTTTATACATGATATGAGACCTTGCATGCCTGTGTGGTCACAGGTAGATTATCAGCTAGGTGGAGGGCATGTAGTCACAGGAGTCCACTTCACTGTAAGAAATGATTCTGTGCTCATGTAGATTTGAATTAATGTATTAGGTAAAATACATTCCAATATGATTGTGTTTTTGATTTTTGAGACAACTATTTAATTCAATTTCAAGTAAAATGCACCCATTGTAGTTAATAATAAAAAAAAAATAAAACATAAGGATTATATTTATAAAATCCCAAATAGAGAACATTGAGTTGATTGGAAATTAATATAAACAGGTAAGATTTTAATTGAAGTAGGTTTTTTAAAAAATTATGCCTGCAATTCCCATCATACCCCTGCCCCATATTATTTGCAGTTAGTTTGTTAAGCTAGCTGATTCACCTTTAGCAAATGCAAGATATTACTTTGTGTTTAATGCTCCTGTTTTGAACATGGCGGTTTATGCAGTTCACTGTCATGTTTTTGCTCTTTACAGTTCCGCATCGGTGAAGGTGGCTGTGCGTTTCTTGATCCAGGGACTGCAGGATGTCATGCAGTCCCTGGTCCCCCTGCCGCGTCAGGCAGGTGCTGTTAACCAGGGACAGATCACATTTAAGGTAAGCTGTATACAGTAATTTTAGGTTAAGGATAAGATATCATAAGGAATGCTTGTCTCAATACCTGCATCCAAAAAAGATGTCAGTCTCAGAGCCAAAGGATTGGCAGAGTAATCAGTTAGTCGATCGGCAACTATTTTGATAATTGATTCATTTTGTTTTTAAAAGTGGTTCACTGGTTCCAGTGATTTAGCCTGCATAAAGATCCTTTATGAACCATTGCTGGTGCCCCAGCTTCTGGTAGTTGTACAGTAAAGCGACTAGCATCATTTTTGTACCATAACCTTGGCCTACTTACCAGCTATTGGTCTGCTCTGATTGCAATTTACTTGATTACTATGAAAATAAGAGCATAGTTAAATATAAGCTGAATCATGGTTAACAAATGCTTCATGCTATCCAGTTAGGAACATACTGTATCTATACAGCTACATAGCAGACCATATCTTTTTCATGTTTAGCCCTTCATATCCAACTTGCTGTATAAACACAGATTCAATAATTATGTACATATATAATAAGAGGTCAATTTCCCTATTTAGATCAAGGGGGCAGTTGTGGGTTCTCCAAGTGAGGACCACTTCCACGTTCAAAAAGCTGCAATTCCCGTCCGACCGGCTGGGGGCTGGCTCCCGAAAGTGAGCAATTCTCCATTGACCACCATGTTAAAATAACCGACTTTACAGCTTTATAAAATATATTTACAGCCTGGTACATTTTAATTTTTGGTCTCTACCAATAGTCTCCACCTCTGTGAACACTGTGAGAGGGGGTGAATTTTTTACCACAACTGTTTTAGTGTTATTTAGGCCAAAATTCTTGCATAAATTAGGGCGTGGTTACGTTGAGTGACAGGTTCACAGACAGCTACCGGCAGTTAGCTCTTTGCTAAAGCGTCGTCTGAGCTCAGGCTAGGCTAGGCTACACACTCAGGGAATCTGTGTTTGTTTCTGGCAATATATAGGCGTGTGTGGGCGGTACGGTGGTGCAATGGT
Source organism: Synanceia verrucosa (assembly GCA_029721515.1). Taxonomy (NCBI): domain Eukaryota; kingdom Metazoa; phylum Chordata; class Actinopteri; order Perciformes; family Synanceiidae; genus Synanceia; species Synanceia verrucosa. Next base: position 84,150 of record JAQQSB010001397.1, read on the forward strand.
TGCACTGTCGCCTCACAGCAAGAAGGTACCGGTTTGATGTGGAGTTGCATATTCTCCTGGACGTGTTTGCGTGGGTTCTCTCCGGGTACTCCGGCCGTCCCACCATCCAAAAACATGCATAGGGATTGTTGACCACTAATACGACCGTCAAAGGATTACAATTGCATTTATTTCCCGATGTAAATATCTAGTACTATTTTACCCAATACCCATAGGCTGTGTAAATAGAGTTCACTTCGGATGCTGCCACTTTACTGGTATGTGTCGGCATATTTTGCCAGCTGGCTTATAAAGACTTTATTGCCGACTCATGATCTGTTGATACAGATAGATGACCAGAACATGTTGAGTCTGTTTTAGTGCCAGAATACAACCATTGCATGCGCAGGAGTATGCTCCGTCAGAAAGCGGCTGCTGTGCTGGATAAACGTTGGTGGATGGAGGCAGTGTTGAAACATTAACTAACATGTTAAACGATCATTTCACAGTTAAATAGTACAAATGAATTCGCCAACATTTAAACATTTAGAGCCATTTTATGACAAATATTCTATCACTTCTGAGGCATAAACAGAAGGTAGAATACAGATAATGCTAGCTTGCTAAATAATGACAAGTTAACGTTACCTACCGTCTCCACGGGCACAATTAGCCTTCAGCTGCAGAGACCAACGAGATTTTATCTTTGCATTTTATTTGACGCTCCAGCTATGTAGTCTTGTCTCAGTCAGCAGCCTTCAGAAATAATACTTAGCTAACATAGGTCATCTTATCTCAGTGAGGGCTGGCCCAGCAACTGTGACTCGATAATATCATCGAACAAGGAAGTGTACATGTTGCCAACATCTCCTCAAACGACAACAATGAGCTACTCACACAAAAACCATGTTCAGTTGAAAAAAAAACATTTGTTAAAGATGTTGCCAACGTGAATGTTAAGGTTACTTACCATCTGTGGCGCCACTCTGGAAAATTCCTCTGCAAGCAGAGATTCAAGCTTTTTCTACAGTTTAACACGCTGTAGAGTTAAAATTTACACTGCATGTCTGGGTAAAGCAGACCTACTTAGACTCTCTGTCTATTTTATTAACTGGACTGATCACTGGACACTAGACTGATGTGTGTGTGTGTGTGTGTATATACATACATTATGCATTAAGATACATTAATGTGTAATAATGCACTTATTGATTTTGACAATACTTGAATTGCTTTGCGGTTGCCGGAGGGTAACGAATGTGCAAATGATAATAGAAGGTACAGTACAGATCAAAGCAGATTAGAATACAGATCAAAGCAGATTAGAACAGGAGCGGAACACAACTGAAGTGTTTAACAGAAGAACCACGCTGCTCATTTCACCTGAGAAAGTGAAGACAAAACTTTTGAGCCTGCTGATCCATCAGTTATCGGCATCAGAAGTAAGTACACAAATACATAAAGTAAGCGCACTCATTAACCAGCTATTATGTATTATTACCAAAACACATTTTCACCAATGGTCTGTTAGCTGTCAATACAACACTGTTCTACAAAATTTCTCAAATTGTAAAAGTACCTGCTCCAGTTCATATTGTATCATATATTATATTATTGGAGTATTAATGCTGTTATTATTAATGCTATTAATTTTCGCCACAAGTTCTGATAATCTAGGTTTTCAGAGATGTTAATGACCTATTTGAATTGTAATTGTGATGTTTCGCATGGAGCACTGAGTGTGTATTTGTGCTCTTGTTACATATTCAGGAGGTCTGTAGTGTTGCCTCTTTTTCTCTCCTTGTTTATAACCCCGTAGTGGTATTTTCTTTCCTTTTGTTTTGGTCCTTTACCTTCTCCTAAACCTCCATGAGGATTTCTGCCTCC
>JAQQSB010000848.1:0-25038 GCA_029721515.1 Synanceia verrucosa
ATAATTGATATTTGTTCCTTAATTTTGATGTGTTTCTAAAATGGTAACTGAAACAAGAATGTGTTTGAGATTTATTATTATTCTTTATTTAACTTGATCTAATCTCTACTATTCATAATGTTTGTCATTACATGCCTTTAATTTGACATCAGATCTAAGAGTCGAGGTTAATGAGTGAATACTTAATAAATTAATCTTTACAATGATTGAAAGGGTTTGATAACTTGATTCACAATGATTGGAATGAAATAACGTCCTGACATCCACCACACCTGTCCACAGTGTCTGCCTGAACACTTTCGTCTTTTTGTCCGTCTGTTAGTTTTTCTACTTTCCATATGGTTGCAGTAAGCTTCAATAGCTTTGACATTTAGCCTCCTACAGCCTCTTAAAGACAGTAATGTTTAAGCCACTTGATCTACAACGTCCCTCACCTTCTTCAGTCTCCCAGTGTCAACTTGGAACGCCTCAGCTGTAATTCTGCTGTGTGTCACTTGAGACTGCTTCACACTCTCTGGAGTCTTAGAGAGGTAGAGTGTTTGTCTCTCTCAACAAGATAACTTTTTAACAGTAAATAGAGAGGCTGGGTAAAAATGAATTGAAAACACAGGATCAGTGGTTTTTAAATCAACAAAAATATGTTTGTGATAACTGGTGTGCTTCACACCTCAAAGTAGCATTTCTGTTTCCTACTTTTGTTAGCTCATCTGTTAGCAATGCTGCTAGCGATTAAGCTAACGATAACTTGCGTTTACTAGGTTAGTCAACAAAGAAGGAGAGTCTGAACTTTTTCCACACTAAATAAGAACTGTTGTCCTTGTTCACTCTCTCACTCAGTGATTAACTAGGATATGGAGGCGAATCTGTACCATAATTCCAAATTAAAATGTGTTAACTGAAATGCTTTTTCATTTATAGCTGCATTTTTGACTCATCAACTAAAATAAATCAGTAATAAATCAATTTTGAATTCACGCAATCCCACAGGAGAGTAATGTCAGCGTCCTCTGACTGCCCACTCCCAGTCCTGACTGACCATTGTTACTCCACCCTTAGCTAATGTCACGATAGGAGGCGGTGTGCATATTCAACACTGGAGCAAGAAGAGAGACAAGAGGAGAGTAGAGGAAGGTCATGTTGGTACCATAGACTGTGTGGTGTTTGTCTCAGAAACAGCAGGAACTTCCCTACCATGTTGAAATCTGTTGCCTTACAGCTGTGAGGGAGGCCACAGCTGCCCTGGAGCAACAACAAAATCAGCCCATAAACAGCAGGTTTTGACTCAGGTCTTTCTCCGACCACGATTATCAACAACAACAAAAACAACAACAACACTTTTACCTTTTGATCGCTATGACACTCGAGAGTAAGATTTAAAGCTTGCAAGCAAACATGCAAAGTAAGCGCTGCAGGTCTGATTTATTGTCCAATGAAATCATTACAGCTCCCAAGAGACACATTTTTCGTAAGTAGCCACCACAATATTATCATATGCTTGGCTAAAGGGGCGAGAACATACTTGTGAAGGCTTTTCTTTGTACACTGTCTTCACTCACACATACATATTCATGTGAGAAAAATGGGCGTTACTTAAGCCTGAAAATCCTGGTCTCGTAGCCTGTTAATGTGGATCATGGTAGGCGCATGTGTGGACATCTCTATGCATTCTGCACCTGTATACATACTGCATGCTGTTACCAATCCATTTCCCTGCACTTCTAGCTTTGTAATATATGAACTGGTGCCAACACTTCCTCTTGACCAATATATTGTTATAATTTTTAATACTAACAATTGTGATGATACAATCGTCATCACAATTTTTAAGTTAAAACACTTCTCATGCTTGTATAGACAGTTAAAAGTGGCTATCAAGCGACCTATTTAAAGGTACCAGAGATACAAGAAAAGACATCTACTCTCTTAGAACTCCTCTGGTGAGGACCAATTCCCTCCCCTGAGACCTTGTATACTTTTCATAGATATGTTGACACTACCTATTAATTCAGCATGATCCTGGACAGTCCCACCATCAATGTGTATGAGAATACCATAATTTAAATTTCATTATGCACTATCTTGCTGTTGTATTGCCTTCATTTTAATTTCTAAACAAAACTATCCCAATAATCCAAGGAATTGTTGGGCTGTATGTTTATCTGCGCCATTTATGTCTGGATGTTTTTTTATAACTTATATCGTCATTTTTGTTTTATTTTTTCATTCTGGTTCTTTGAACATATTCAAAATAAAGTTCAGTTGAATTCAATTTCCCTTTACTTTTTTTTTTCTTATTGCTTTCAGCTGGAGGTTTGAGGCTGTTCAGTCGCTTAACCTGCATGAGGTTTACACCACAGAGAGTCAACCCACCAGACATTAATACCAAAAAAAAGAAAGACCACATACACACACCTTTTCTTCTGTTTGGCCAAAAAGAAAGAACTATGACGTCACAGAGGAGTCCATCCAAAGAGAACCCTTGAAAAGGGCAGAGAGGGGATTAGGAGAAAGGAAAATCCCCACATTCCCAAAATAAGTTTATAGTATGCCTTGTATATGTCAGTTGTGCACTATTTAAAATGTCAAAACTTGGTCCAGCTAGCTAATTTGATGGATTCTGCATTCATCAACATCTAAGTAGCACAGACCTTCAAGAAGCTACTCATAAAATCTACCCCTGCTTATGACAGTGTGTAGAATTTAAAAATACACATAAATGTTGCTTGTCACTGTTGGAAATTATTATAATTTTTGTATGTACTTCTCCCATGTACAGTCATGGAAAAAATTATTAGAGCCACCCTTGTTTTCTTCAATTTACTTGTTAGTTTTAATGCTACAACTGTAGCTCAACTTCAAAAGGTACATTTGTTTGGACAATTATAATGATAACAACAAAAATAGCTCATGAGAGTTTAATATAAGAACTAAGGTTAATTCATTTTCCATGGTTTTCTTGATAATAACCAAAATTACTTAAATTCTTACATCAATAGCTATATGGCATTGTGCCACTTAAAAACACTACTTTTCAAGCATTCCATGTTTTCTTTTCTGTTTGCTTTAAACACATGATACACACAGAGTTAATGCTTGATTGCATAACCACCATTGTTTTGATGACTGCAGCCATGCGTCTTGGCATGCCTCTCCACCCAGCTTCTGACATTGTTCTGCTGTCACAGCAGCCCATTCCTGTTTGGACAAATTCAAACAAATTTTCTTTGTTTTTGGGCTTGTGGTTCTCCATTTTGAGTTTGATGATTTTCCACAGGTTTTCAATTGGATTAGAGATCTGGTGATTGGGCAGACCCAAGCGCATGAGTGCCTTGAATGTTGTGGTTCTCCATCCGAGGCTGCTTAACTGACCTTGCCCGTGTGGCAAGGGGCAGATTGTCCTTGTTGGAAAAATCAGTCATTCCGAGGAGCAGGAAGGAGTTTTCCAGCTTGATTGGAAGAAGGCTGTTTTCAAAGGAGTAGTCCTGTACTTGACCTGGTTCATTACGGCCTTCCACACAATTGCATTTGCCCTGTTCCACTCAGACTGAAACAACCCCAGATCATGACTGATCCCACCCCCATGTTTTACTGTAGGGGGCAAAGACAGTCTGGAGTTGTAAGCTTCTCAGGCTTCCTCCCCTAACCAGTAGAGTTCTGGCTGGAGTGGGCATCAATTCAAAAGTTGGATTCATCACTGAAGAGAACCTTAAGCCCAATCATCAACAGTCCAATCACTTGTGGTCTCGAGCAAAGAGTAACCAGGCCTTCCCTCTGCCTTTCATTGATGAAGGGCTTCTTTACGCGATGCTCTGTGTGACTTCAAACCAGCTTCAACAAGAAGTCGGTTTCGAACTGTCCTTGCCTTGAGCAAGTCACATTTCCTCGACGAAGTGCCCACTCACATTTTTAAGGTCCCTGGAGGTCTGGCAGCCCGATTCCTGACACAGGAGACGGATGAGTGCCACAGAGTCATCTCGTGCATTAAGGGTAGAAAGGCGTTTTTCCCTGCCACGGCCAGGTAGCAATTTGGTAGTGCCATGTTCAAAGCTTGTTTTTGCATTGTTGGAATGAGCGGCTGTCTTGGAGATCTTCAGTTTTTACTACTTCTGTCTCTCACTCATGCCAATTTCCAGCAGTGCCAAGATGGCTGCCTTTTGTTGCTTCACATAATTCTTTTGTTTTGGGCATTATGCTAGAGAGCATGACAACTTCTACAGGTTGTTGCTTTTCACGGCTTGAATGCTAAGCAGGAAACCCACTCCTAGGCCTTTGCATGTGCAGTGCTGCTTGTGACGCCATGAAATGGCCTCTTATATACCCTAGGAATCAATTAAGCTTAAGAATGTCCAAATAGGACACTAAAGTATTATGTGACCAGCTGCATTTTGTTGTGTTCATTGTATTATACGTTTAGTGGTACCAGATTATTAGAATGAACAAGAAATTAGAGAAGAAAACAAAAAGGGTGAATTCTAATAATTTTTTCCATGACTGTATATGTACACAATACACTGATGTCTTTGAAACATGTCATGCTAAACATGACCAAAAGATTGTAGAAGTATTTGGGAGCGAGAGAGAGGTTTTAGGGATCGGACATGCCATGTATGCATCAAAAGCGCCATCTAATGATGCGTTTGTATATTATCCGTGAAAACTTTAATTCCATAAATGATCCCAGCTGATATCCGATGCAAAGTGTGTGTTTCTGCATGTTGTGTTGTGGCATGGTGCGACAAAACACGCCTTCATCCATGTGCTTGTTATGTGCACATGGATGCACTACCCACGATCAGCTACTATCACGCGCTTGGAACTCCACCACTGGTTTTGAATTCCTTCCTTAATGAGAACAGTTTGTCCTTATTATGTATATGCCCAAAACATAACATGCTTCATTATTACTGGAACAATCAGCTCAGGTCTTCAAGACCATTTCCCAAAGCAAACTATTTCAAATTTCAAAAAGTTTTACATGCTGAAAACCAGATGTGGTTACAAAAAGGTTTCCAACCTCTTTGCATAAAGGGATCTGAACAAGCTGGGACTATGTCGCTTCAAAGCAGCCAAGATAGAAGCTAAACTATTGTGGAGAATGTGGGCATTAATCCCACTACCTCTCACATACTAAGCGAGGCACTCAACTATTTTGAGCTGAATTCCCCTGTATGGAGATGCTGCCATGTAGCTCCATAGTAGATCATCCCTACATCCCATACTTTTCCAGACTCTTGAAGGTCTCCTGGATCAGAGCGTCTACTAGTAATTCATCAGATACAGAGTAGAAGCCCGAGGTGGCTGAGATCCCAATTATGCTCTCCAAGTTCAAATTCCATCGATTTGTTCCAGACAAGCTTACTTTAGTCTGCAGGAGATTGACGTGTTGGAGGTGATGAGCTGCCAAACTTATTTGTGCTCCACACAAGTTTACATGGTTTGACTCCATGCACTGCTAATCTGTGTCCTGCTGGACTGCTAATTCAAGGTTCAAGAGTCTTTATATTGTCATTACCTGCTTGCGAATCACAACATTTAGCACTGTTAAGCCTCACATCAAGAAGGTACCGAGGTTCGATTCCCATTTGCCCCAGAGACCTTACTGTGTTCTCCCGTCTCTGTGTCTGTGTGAGGTTCTCTCGGTTACTCTGACTTCCTCCACCATCCAAAAACATGCCATGGGGATTAGGTTAACTGGCTAATTTAAATTGACACGTAAGGAATTGTGAATGTGAAGTGTGAGTGGTTGTCTGTCTCTATGTGTCCTGTGATGAACTGGAGACTTGTCCAGGAGTGTACCCTGCCTTTCACCCCTAAGACAGCTCTGGGATAGGCTCCAGCCCCAAATACAGCTTACATGTTGATGTATCAGCATTAATACTCAATAATATAATATATGATACAATATGAACTGGAGCAGAGTACTTTAAAATTTGAAAATTTTGTAGAACAGTGTTGTATTGACAGCTAACAGACCATTGGTGAGGGAATTTGTTTTGGTAATAATAATAATAGCATGGTTAATGGAGTGCTTTACTTTATGCATTTGTGTACTTACTTACAGATGCCCGATAACTGATGGATCCAGCTAGCTCCAAAAGTTTTTGTCTTCACTTTCTCAGGTGAAATGAGCAGCGTGTCTTCTGTTAAACACTTCAGTTGTGTTCCCGTTCTATTTCTGCTGTTCTCATCTGCTTTGATCTGAATTCTAATCTGCTTTCATCTGTATTCCTGTCTGCTTTGATCTGTACTGTACCTTCTATTATCATTTGCACATTCGGATACCGAGGAACACTTACATAAAGATAACTAGAGTATTGTCAAAAATCAATAAGTGCATTATTACACATTAATGTATCTTAAATCATAATGCATGTGTATACACACACACACACACACACACACACACACACACATCAAGTCCTAGTGTCCAGTGACCAGTCCAGTTAACAATAAGGTAGAGAGTCAAAGCAGGTCAGTTTTTATATGCAGACATGCAGGTGTAAATTTGAACTCTAAAGCGTGTTAAACTGTAGAAAAAGCTTGAGATCTCTGCTTGCAGAGGGAATTTTTCAAGAAGTGAAGTTGCCACAGGCGGGTAAATTAACCTTAACATTCACATGTTGTGCAACATATTTAGCAAGATTTTTTTTTTCAAAATGAACATGGTTTTTATAGTTTTATTGTTGTTGGTTGAGGAGATGTTGTGCTGCATGTACCCTTCTGTTTGATGATATTATCAAGTCACTGTTGCTAACAGTTCTCCATTTGAGAATAAGGATGAGCCTGTCATTGTATGGCTCAAGTATTATTTCTGAAAGGCTGCTGACCTGAGATGTAGGAATTGTTAGGAAAAAGCAGGAGTGGTTTTATCTCTCCTTATAGGTGTACTTGTGATTACTTTCCCTTACTTCAAATGTAAATGGTAACTTACACCTACAAGCTTCCCAGCACTTTACCACGGCAAATGGTACTTTGTACGAGAGTCTTTTCGTACTTTACCCCCACAGGGCCCACAGGGCAAATGGTAATTTATGCTGAGTCTCTCTCCGTACTTTACCTCTCTGTTTTGTTCTAGATTCATTCCCGTACTTCACTATTTGAAAGGTACCTTGCAATCCTTTCCCTACTATAAGCAGTATTAAACTAGGTCAACAAGTGTCTGACTCCCAAGGCAGAGTTGCTGTACCTTTCACCTGCTCTCCTGTGTGGTCTTAGATGAGAGAGGAAGAGATGTGAGGAAGTCCAAAAGAGGTAAAATCACTTTTAATGATTTCAGCAAGTCAAAAGTGTAATTTACAGATCTGGAGTGTTGGATCGCACAAACAAAAAACTAAATGAGGCCTGCAGGCGCTCCAAGCCCTGCGCACAAGAGCTGTTTCAATCTTTATATAGCTGACAAGTTTCACTTTCTAACTAGGCGTTGTCTTCCAGGTCTTGGGGTGTTGAATGTCATCGGATCTTCTCTCCTCATTGGTTGATGTTGGTGCAAAGGAGGCGTCCAGTAGCCACACTGGACCTCCAAAGTGTTGTGTGTGCCCACGGAGATATCTCAGCCAAAGGAGATAAGGACACATTCCTGTACTCTGTGAATCTCTGTTCTTTGTCTGAAAACCATGAAACTACTTTTACACTATTCATTATACATAATACAGCATTTCAACATATTTATCAGAATAAAATAGTAAACCTCACAACTAGTAAAACAGTTTATGACTGAATACATCATTGTGTGTCTATAATTAAAACAAACCATAACTAGTAAAAATATCTAATAATAACAAACCGCAACTAGTAAACATGTGTCTGTGCTTAAAACGGAAATCATAAAAATAGCACAAGCATGACTATTTCCCTGCATCTCAACAGGGCCTATCTGTCATGTTAGGGAAAACAGAACCTCTTTTTTTTCCGCTGTGTGAATCCTTCCTATTGTCTCCTGGAGATACATAACTGCAATGAGCACAAATCTACTGTTTACAAAATGCTTAGGAGGTGTACAGGCTGAATCAATAAGAGTCACAGAGAAGAATACATTGTAATTTTACCATGCACTCTGAGTGAGAGAGAAAGACCTAGGCAGTAGGATGAGAATAATCAGGCCTTAAAAGAGAAATAATTCCAGTCTGCAACTTTTATGTGCAGCTGAAAAACCATCTTTTAAGCTTAGCGTTTAAGTAATGCTGATCTACTTGTCATTATTTAGCAAGCTAGCATTATCTGTATTCTTCCTTCTGTTTATGCCTGTGAAGTGATAGAATATTTGTCTCAAATGGTTGAAATGTTTGGTGCAACATCAATACCTGTCTTATTGTATTGTACTGCCTGTCTTATAGCAACATTTTACGACCAAATTCATGTTTATTAGTGTCATGCTAATTACTTGAGTAAAGCTAATCGCTAATTAGCCTACTTACTTTGGTCTTTGCCTTGACTGCCATGTGCACATCTAAATAGGGAAATTGCCCCTCCTATTAGCATGTACATAATTATTGTATCTGTGTTTATACCAGCTAAAGTTGACATGAAGGCTAAACATGAAAAAGATATAGTCTACATGTAGCTGTATAGAATTACAGTATGTCTTAACTGATAGCATGAAGCATTTGTTAAGCTAGATATGAAGGTGTATGAGCAGTCCTGACACAGAAGTTGGCGCTTAGAGGTTTTTTTAATAAAATAGTGAAGGAGTCACCAGTTCATTATAGTCACATTTAGTGTGCAATGAAGAACTTGGTGTCACTGACCATTCAGAAATATGTTTCATGTGCTCCTTTGGATAGGATACACACTTTACAATAGCTTCAATAAAATATGCTTCTGTTTTTGTTCATATTTCTTTTAATACACAGTTTCTTCTTTGTCATCAGCATCATCATCATCATCATCATCCTCCTCACTCAGCAGCATCTGATGATACTATCATTCTGAACTTCACAGTGTGTGACCGTCCTGTGAAGAAGCAGACACTGCCGAAGGAAGTCAACCTAAGGCCATGCAGCATAAACTACGAGGCACAAGCGGTGGGCGGTGGATAATGTTGTTAAGTCTAATCACGATTTTATTCCATTTATTTAACAGTGTTTTTAAGTAAAATTGTGTGATGGCATCTTTTTATATTCAATTTAAGTTGATTGAAAAAATCCTAACAACAAAACTTGCTAGCGGTGAACGCAACATGCAAGAGGTATGCAAGGAACCAAATCTCTATCAGATACCACCAGAGAGGACAGATGATAAATATACTTAATTCCCTCTTAATTACCACCAGACCTGTCGGTAACAAACGGGATTTCACAGCCTCTCTTCTGATGACCCGTAACTCCTGATCAGTGTGTGCTATTGAAGGCATTCACTTGATTCTGAAAAGCAGATAAAGTGGGCTTTTCAACAATATAATGTTTATTACAGTAAAATTACAAACGTTGAATCACAGGTGAGTTTCACCTCTACACCTGAAAAAAGGGCGCTTCTCCTCACCGTCACTCCTGAATGCAGTGCTGGTGCCTTGTTGTTATTTGCCTTTGACATAGCTGTATTTCTTTACCTTGTGTGCTGAGAGTGCTGTAAAATCAGAGTCAAATTCCTCATACCTCGAGCTGTTCTGAATCTGAGTGCATTCTATTTCATATTTGATCAATAGCAGTTACACCTCCGTGCCCTGTCTGAACAGGTGAGCCACCTGTTTGTGGCTGATCACCAGCTCAAATAGCTGTAAATCACTGCCACTCCTAAACTGATCAAATTATCCTATCAATAAAGAATCACAGATGCTAAGTATCTGCCATGCATGTGGCATGGTATTGCAGATTAAGCCCGCATGGCTGTTAAGCTGCGGTAGTGGATGGGCTCCGTTATCAACAGGCAAAGCCCTGGTGTCAGCTGTGCTCCGCCTGCGGCACCAGCCAAATCCATTCAGCATATGAGCTACTCTCTCTCCTCCCGATGGAAAAGATTATGTTGACCCCGTAGCACAACAGGTGATAGATAGCGCAGGTGCCACTATTCAGCCATATCGCAATGCAACCTTATTTTAGCCAACTGTCTGTGCATGCTTTGAGGATGCAACATTTATTTTTTATTTTTTCCAGAGTGGCGTAATCCAGGCAGGGAGTGTTGTTGTCAAAGTAGCATACAAACTATAAAAGCGCTGCAGGAAACCCTGAGATATTGTGATGCCAGACATCGATGGAAAGGCTTTTTAACACGTGTTTATGTGTGAGGACAGTGTGTTCAGTAAAAACATGAAAAATTACACTAATATTTAAACATATCTTTCTTACTCAGAATGACATCCCTTGAATTTATTCTAAGTATTTTCTCTTTTTACTACTTTTATGTTATGTAAGAGTGTATTAAATATTAAAAAAAAAAACATGTTTGTTAACAATGCATATGTATATTTTGCTACAGTCTTTATAAACACATGGTATGAAGATACAAAGGAACCAAACAAAATAGCGTTCCTTCTCCTGGGGTCCCTTCTTGAACAGAAATGGATGTGCTGTTGGTGTAGTCGTAGACCATCCATCCATCCATTATCCACCCTTTCATTATCATAAGACTGCAGGGGGGTTATTTGGAGCCTATCCCAGCGTGTCTTAGGAGGCGAGGAAGGCAGATTTGTACAAGTTGCCACCTCATCACAGGGCACATAGAGACAGACAGCACCTCACACCACAACACCTCACACCACACCTCAAGTTCAGTGTGAAAATTAACCTAATCCCCATGTATGTTTTTGGATGGTGGGAGGAAGCTTGGGGTACCTGGAGAGGAAGACCCACTTGCAGACATGGGGAGAGAACATGCAAACTCCACACAGAAAAGCCCTGGGGCCGGGATACAAACCCGGTACTTTCTTGCTGTGAGGCGACAGTGCTAACTACTACACCACCGTGCCATCCTCGTTGAAGGTAGTGATGGACAAATAAAGAAGCTTCATGAAACACTTGTGACAGTTTTGACTCCTCACAGATGGCGCTCTTGGCTTAAAAATGGAATGGAAGTGTAATTTTTCATTACACTGGCCTTTTTCTTCCAAACCAAAGAGGCACCATCTAGAGCCTTCGCTGTCAAACTCAAGGCCCCCGGGCCCGAATGTGGCCCACCACATCATTTCATCATCTAGCCCTTGAGAGCTAGCCAAGAGACCTGTAACTTGCTCTGGCTGGCCCAACTCATGTCCATGAATATCTAATAAATACATCACAAAAGTCTGTCTGAGGCATAAAGCTGTTGTTAAACAGGCAGTGAAGCTGCAGCAGCAGTTTCTCCTGCTCTGAGATGCTGCACATATGCACATGCGCACGCACAGCGCAGTTAATTGATCAGCTGATCTGGCGGTGGTAGAGACAACACTGTCCTGATCAGTGCAAAATAAACTTTGCAGAGGTGTGAAGAAATTATTACAAACACATCAACATGATGAAAGCGATTTCAAAAAAAAAATCATTGTTTTTGATCTGCTCTGTTTCAGTGGCCTCTCTGTCCTCTGCCGTTGCACAGCTCTGACAGGAGAGTCAAGTTTTTTTTGTTTTGTCTTTCTCAAAACTTTCTGCTTTAATTTCAAAATAAAAGCCCTCCGGTGTTTTCTCTGTTCATAGAACTCCATTTGTTGACATGATGCCTTTATTTTGACATACTGTATGTACATAACAGTATCATCCTTGATGCAAGCTTGATTAACTTTATGTTGAAAGAGACAATGAGTTGAAAAGCTTGATTGTGCTAGGATTTATGCTGAAGGATTAACCAGGAAGTAGTGACTGCGTAAATATGCTGGTATGATCAAGTGCAGACTGATTGAGCTGTTATAGATTTGTATCTTCATTAATTACAGGAGTAACACCTACTGAAAGCTCAAACTAAAGCTGGCAGCGGGTGTAATGACTGTTGAAGTTGGTTATCAACTGATCAGCTGACTCTTCCTCTACCAGCAGCACTAATGCTCTACAGCCAGAACATGACAAGAGGAGAACTAATACTGACTGATATCTGTGTTCAATCTTTAGTCTTTATAAAACTTTACTAACATTTTGTAATGAGTAACTATGGTGATTGCTTGATGTTACAACATTACAGGATTGTTGATTAGAAATATTTAGCCTAGTTACATTTAAAAAATAAGGATAGTTTACAGACATTATCATTATTTAAGTTATAACTAAAACCAGTAATAATCAATATACTGCATGTATATAGTATTAAAATTACAACAGATACTTTGAGGGCAACCATAGCAGCTAATGTGGCCCTCAATAAAATTGATTGCAAACACCCGATCTAGAAGGAGATCAAAAACATCAGATTTGCTTCATGAAGCTTCATTTGTCCATTACTAGTTGAAAGTGCTTAAAAATCGCGCAGCTTACATCAAGGAACAACAACAGCAACAACTCCAGTAACATGTGGGAGGGATGGGGACACTCAGTGATCATGAAATGATCCCACACAAACTCCACACATCACACAGAAAGCTACTCTACTGGGACCTCATTTATTATTATGAATAAATACAGCTGGATTGATGTCATTGACAACATATAGTCTAGTAACAGCATAGGAATCTATAACCACAACATCCAAAGAAGGAGCAATTATCTCTATAAAAAGATGCTGCCATGTTATTTATCTTTAAAATATTTTATTGTACTATCATTGCTACTTCGCTAGCTAGCTAGCTATAGTTGAAACAAATTGTCATATTTTTGTTATATAAACATTAGAAGACATACCTCAATATTTGGTCTTCATAACCTCCTCATCTTTTCTCTTTTTCACCCTTGTACTCCTGAAGGAAGCTTGGCTGTTTTCATCGTGTGGAATTTGTAAAGAAAATATATTTACCAGTGTCTGCTTCAGGATAGCTGTCCATCAACTGTGTTAGCTGTAGCTTCCACTATTGCTCCCCCTACTCTCTCTATACGGCTCTGGTCTCCATAGACTGAACTTCTGCTGCTATAAAACAGTCATTCCTCTAGAGGGAGTTAAGCCCCAGCCACCAGCATGAAAAACCAGTGATCCAAGCCACTAGACCAGATGGGACTGATGTGTTAGTCCTCTGTCCACTACCATCACTGCAGAGCAGGTTAACAGAGAGCTGAGGAGATCTTGTCCTAACAAGGCAGCCAGACTGGAACAGGATGAGCTCCATCTCCTCCAAACTTTGTTTAATGAAGTATGTTTAGAATCCATCATTAGAAACAATAACTTAACAGACTCATCATGTGTAGGTGTTTGGTGTATGATTTAATGCTAGCATACTAACAATTGTTTTTATGAAGTTTCTGTGGTGTAGAAGTCATTAGCGCGTTGGGGCTGTTAGCTTGAAAGGTTGGTAAGTTCAGGCCCACCCAGGGACGCGATGGTTTATGTGTTTAATTAACCAGTTAAAGTAATCTGAATCAGTAACCTGGTTTTGTGATCAGGAGATAAAGACAGTAATTTTACTAAATTGTATCGTGTTCACGCACTACATGACTGTATGTGAGTCGTTGACTCACCGTGGTGTTCACACTCGTCACTCATTTCTTCCCTATTGTCAGAGTGTTGAGGTGTTCTTTTTACTACATGACTCTCTATTCAGCAGGTGTGTCAGACTGCTGTACTGCTGTCCAGTCAGGCGCCTCTCATTAATTCCTGGTTAATAAATGAGCAGCTTGTTGTTTTCTAGTGTTT
This sequence comes from Synanceia verrucosa, assembly GCA_029721515.1. Taxonomy (NCBI): domain Eukaryota; kingdom Metazoa; phylum Chordata; class Actinopteri; order Perciformes; family Synanceiidae; genus Synanceia; species Synanceia verrucosa. Next base: position 13,678 of record JAQQSB010000848.1, read on the forward strand.
ACAGTGATCACTGAAACGTGGCTCTCACGGCTTTTCTTTTCCCACAAAGTTTATTGAAGAACATCATTCTTTAAACTTGTGGGATGAAGAAGAAAAGTCTGTGGCATTTTTTTCTGTATTTCAGTGAAAATATGAGTGGCGATATTAATGAATATATGGACATATTGCCTTCCAAACACAAGAGCAGAAGCTTCTCCTGCTTTCTTTGAAGATGGATTTCAGTGATCACTGTAAACATTTGATCATTTGAACTACTGGAAAGCGGCAGTGGCTCATTTTATTAACCAGGAATTAAAAAGAGAGGAAGAGGCTGACTGGGCCCTAGTCCAGCAGCAAGCTTTTCGTATGAAGCATGGACACTGAGCAGAATGCAGCCCTCCTCGATGTTTGTGTTTTTACCATGTAGTGAAAAAGAACAAAAAGAAAAAGTTGTTTCTGTTGTTAGCGTTGCTGCTGCATGCTATCCTTTCCCAACCATGTCTGCTCTCATTGGCTGCAGTTCTTTTTACATCAGAGTGACTGGAATTGATATTTAGCAGGCTAGATGTTCAGTTTTCATTAGCAACAAACAGTCAAGACGTCCGGCAACCTGATGACTGGTGTTTTTGAGGTGTTCACACTTCATGACAAAAGCTGCAGCCGAGATGGCGACTGCCTCACCCCGATCTGGGGAGGGGTGTGAAAAAAGCGTTACCCGACATGCCGATTTGCGAAATATCAGTGTAGTGTGATTCAAGGCACTGGCTAACGAAGATTTAGAAGAGCCTGTATTAAAATGAGTTCCCTTCGTCAAAGTTATGGGGCAACTCTTCTAAAGTTTATTAAGAAATGAGGAGGCTAACTTAGATAGCAGCTTCATCCAGGTCCCATTGGGGGTGGCTGTAGCTCAGTGAGTAGAATGAAGTAGCTATTTCAACCCTGATCCACAACAAGTTGTTGTGTCCTTGAGCAAGACACTTAACTGCAAAGTTGCTCCCAGTGTGCCTTAATGTAAGGCAGTCAACTGCTCAACTACAGGATGGAGTAAAATGCACAAGTTGAATTTCATCTATGTATGTACCTGTAAATATGTAACATGATTATGATCCTCTAGTTCTTCTTCTATTTCACTACCCAGTGATCTTCAGTCCAGACCAGAGGTCTGTTTCACTAAGCAGGTTTAGTAGAAAACTCTGAGTCTGTTCAGCCTGAAATGAGGGAAACTCAGTTTTCTCTTTCACAAAGGGAGAGTAACTTAAGCCAGAGAAAAAGGAGTAACTCTAGCCTGTTTCACAGAGAGAGGTGACTTAAGCTCTCAGGTCAGTTACCGTAGTAACAGACTCTATAGAAACCTTCCTCTCGTCCGGGACCAGGTTTTTCTCAATGAACCTTGTGTTTCTCTCTGTCCCTGCCCTCTTTCCAGCCACACACACGATTTGATTTCCTCATCCATTCATTTATTTATTCATTCATTCGTTCATTCAGTCAGTCAGTCAGCAGGTGAGTTCTGCCGTGATATTTTTGTTAGCGATCCAGTGGATGAAGAACGCTGCATTACTGTGCAGAGCATTAAATATTCATCAGGAGATTGTTCCATCCAGATCGTGCAGATATACATTTTCTCATCATGCAGTAGCCTATGCAGTACAAGTTGTGCATTTTAATGCACAACTTGCATTAAAATGGAAACAACTGAATAAATGTTGCGATATCAACATGAAATCAGTGCATGATATTGGGACTGGGGGTTTGAACCAATGGCACTGGGGACAGAAGCATTGCATATGTTGCAAATAGCACATGGCTGAAATTGCATGCGGGCTGGAGATTGTCTAGCTCTGCTTGGCAAAAAGCATTTAATATGTGAATGTTGAATTTTGAATATTGAACATTGTGAGCTTAGAAAACATTAAGTCAGAGATCTGGGTGGCACAGTGAGGGTGATGCATGTAGTTAGCACTGTCGCCTCTGGCAAGAAAGGTACCAGGTTAGAATCCTGGAGCTTGGGGCCTTTCTGTGTGGAGTTTGCATGTTCTCGCTGTGTCTGCGTGGGTTCTCTCCAGGAGTGCTCTGGCTTTGTCCCACCATCCAAAAGTATGCATGGGCATGGCTAATTTAAATTGTCCCTATGTGTGAATGAGTGGTTGTCTGTCTCTAAGTGCCCTGCGATGAGGTGGAGACTTGTCCAGGGTGTATCCTGCCTTCTGCCAGCTAGGCCAGCTTGGATGAGCCCGCCCCCTTGCTTGATAAAGGATGAAGCGGTAGATAATGGATGGATGGAAGTCAAGAGATCTATTTATTAGTCTACCATTCAAACAGTTTTCCTCTGTAATGTTATTGTGATTGCAAGGACTACATTTAAACTTACGCACTGACCTGGGCAGTAATGTTCTCCCCTGCGTCTCCCTCTCTCTTGCAGCTGCAGTGGGAGTTTCACTTCTTTCTAAAATGTGTTCAAACTTGCCATATGAAGCGCATTAAATTTTCCAATTCAAGTGGGATAAAAAAGCAGCCCTCCGCTTCCCGTTGCCATGACTCTCAAGTGTCACCATTCAGACTGTGACACACATTTTAACCCTTTCACTCTCTCACCTGCCACACCTGGTATTTGTCACACATTACACCTCTATGAGCAGTGGGACGTGTAGCAAGACACTCTGGGAATCACAGAGCTCATCAGGATCTTGGCACGCAGCTCAAGCCAATCAGAATATAACATACTGCAACACATCAGCCAATCAGAAAATAACATACTGCAACACATCAGCCAATCAGAAAATAGCACTGCTGCTAATCTCTGGATAAGAGTGCTGGTGATCATTTTAAGTGTAGACCAGCATTAATGTGGGATAACGTTGGATGAGTGAACATGTTTTTTTAACAAATCTGTTTAAAAGTTAAATTGTGTTTTCTCAAATGTATTTTATTATGTTTAATTGTGTTCAAAAATATCTTTAAAAACACAAAGGTGTTAAAATGTTAATGTTAAAATATGATGAAGAACATACAAACATGTTTAAGATGTTTTTAAAAAGTGGTGGGGCACAGGTGCTTTTGAGGTTCTCTTAGGGAGGCTCACTATCACACTTTGAAAACCTCTGATTTAGATATTACTACCTGAGCACAGATCTTCTATAGTGACACATGGAAACAGATGATTGGTTGAACTCTTTAAAAACAGCTAAGTCATGTGAGCCTCTTGGACCATGTGCAGAATGTGTAGTCATGTTGGGGCCTCATGTCTCTCCTCTGTATCCATGTTGTTTCTTATCTACAGTGCCATGGCCATACCCATAATGCCTTACCGAAAACTTTGGTCATGTGACCTGTTACTCTCTTAATCTCATATAAACCCTTACATGAAAAGCATTATATTGTACCCATATAGAATATACACAAAGTATATAACATACTCAAAACATTGTGTTCTGTACTTGTGGGTTGAATCCCGTCCTTCATCAAAAAATGTGTATCCTGAGTCATACAAATTCACATCAAAAGCCACTACCTGGGGATGTAATCATGAGAAATTTGCATGTGATATGTTTACAGATGTACATAAGGAATCTCATGAAAATGTTAAAGTACACAAGGCAGGTTTCTTCATAAATCCAAGTGTGCCATTCTTTGGTGCTTCTCCAGATGGCCTTGTTTCTTGTGATTGTTGTGGTGTCAGTGTAATTGAGAGTGAAATGTCCATTCTGTGTGAAAAGTGACAAGTTAGACAGTGTATCCTATTTGGAGAAGGACAGTGAAAGAAACTGACACTTAACCAAGAAAGCACCAGTATTTCTACCAGGTGCAAACTCAACAAGAGGGTGTGCAAACTGGAATCTGCCTATTTGTGGTTTTGGACAGAAAAGGATTTGCATGTTGAGCAAATTTTATTTGATGAAGAGTTCTGGGACATGATATGTCAGAAAAGCAATCACATTTTGACACAGCCATTATGCCAAGAGTTAGTTGGCAGAGTTCTACACAAGGCTTTCATCTACCATGGCCAAAGTGTCCTCACAACCTGGAGTATCTGCCTCAGCCTGAATCACATGGTTCTGATTGTGCTGCAAGTTCCAGTAGCCAAGAACAAACCTGGTGTTTCTGTGGCCAGAGTTGAGTTTGGAAAAGATGATTCTGTGTGACAATGCAAAAATGTTATATTAAGTGGTTTCACTACTCATGCATTATTAATGTTAAGGTTGCACCAAAGGGAAAATGATACTACCCAAAGTGCCAAAAGTAACCTCAGTTTCTGCCAAAAAGGGAAAAAACTCCAAATGCAGCAGTCCATATTTTTAGTGGACTGCTGTGAAGCATGTGTACTTCAGGCACTTTGTTTTAATGTACATTAGCTATATTTAGAAATGTTTACAGTTAATTTATTGTACTATAGTATACCACGATAATTTATTGTATATGGTTTTCAGTATAAAAATAAATCTGTTCAGGATGATTGTTTTTATGCTGTGTTCTCTTCCATAACAATACAATACCAATTACTAAACGACTGTAAATTCACAATCATTTCTAAATAATTTTCAAACTATAAAAAGTCAGACTGATTGATATTTTTATTGACAAAGTGCATATAAAAATATACTTTAGTCAAAATCAACAATTGATGGGCCAAGGTTCACCAGAACACAACAGACAAGTCCCAATCTTATCAGTGGTACAATAACCATTACTATCTTTGCACATCAAGAAATCAATTGGCAATATCCCCCAAAATAGTGTATTTCTGGCTATGCGCTACCAATCACATGCTCAACATGAATCCTGGCGTGAGCAATTTTCCTTGTGGTTTCTAAGTCAGCAGGAGCTAACTGTGACTTTCCACAGTGAAGGCTGGAATTTTCACATGAGCCATTCTACAACCTAAAGTGGCCTGAGATATTAAAGCCCACGGTCATGAGAACAAGATCACCAGGAACTATGTTGTCCAAAAACCACAGTTTTCAGTTAAGTATTTGTCACTTACTCTTCCTTCCCATGCATTGGAAATGTAAGACACTGTGCCCTGTGGTGTAATACCAATCAAGAATTTAACTGTGTTATGGTGCTTGTATGAAGACCATGTTTCTGCTCTGGCTATCAGGTTAGATGGACGTTCTATTAAAACTTCAAAACAGTCAATAATAACCACACATTTTTTCCCAAAATGTTTCCTGAATTGCATTGGCATGGTTTTTGCAAATGCTCTCTTTCTGGCCAGTATGATAAGTGGCTTCATACGAATAAACACAACATCAACAGCGTCCAGTGACTATCCCCTAGAAACAGTGGCTATTGATATGTTAAATGCATATGACAGGAAGGTTGTGGAAACATTAAGTCTAGGAGCATCAGTGTCAGCATCAACTGCCTAAACTTATAAAGTGACTTCTTCATAGGGAGGTGAGGACGAAGGAATGTGAAGAGTACAAACAATATCTGGTATGTAGGTAGGCCAGTGAAAAATAAAGCTTTCATCACTTATCAACAAATGCACTTTGGTCACTTAGGAAGTGGACAAATGTGCCACATCAGGCGTAACTGAATGTTTTCAGTTCTGAGACTTTTTTTTTTTTTTTTCAGTTCTGAGACTTTGAAGTTCACTGGTCATAGTCTCAATGAAATAACAGTCAATTATATATATGAATTATATTATCATTACACTAGAAATTAAGAGCTGCTGCAATCAACATTTCACTTACCTGACAAGAAATGGGCTGAACAAAATCAGATGTTGTCAGATTTTTACCTCGTAGATCCTGGTTTAACCAGCTAACCTAGCGCCCTCCTTTCCTCTAATAACTTTTGGCATTCATTCTCCTGATTCTTAATAACCTTTGACGGTTTATAAATCTCCCAAATGTTTTTTAAAGATGTTGCCAACATGTGAATATTAGTTACTTATCCATCTGTGGCGCCACTCTGGAAAATTCCTCTGCAAGCAGAGATTCAAGCTTTTCTACAGTTTAACCGCTGTAAGTTCAAATTTACACTGCATGTCTGGATAAAAGCTGACCTGCTTGAGACTCTCTGTCTGTTGTTAACTGGACTGGTCACTGGACACTACTGGACTGTGTGTGTGTGTGTGTGTGTGTGTGTGTGTGTATACATGCATTCGCATTAGATAAATTAATGTGTAATAATGCACTTATTGATTTTTGACAATACTTAGATTACTTTGCGGTTGCCGGGTAACCGAATAAGCAAATGATAATCGAAGGTACAGTACAGATCAAAGCAGATTAGAATACAGATCAAAGCAGATTAGAATACAGATCAAAGCAGAATAGAATTCAGATCAAAGCAGATTAGAATACAGATCAAAGCAGAATTAGAACAAGAGCCCAGACACAACTGAAGTGTTTAACAGAAGACACGCTGCTCATTTCACCTGAGAAAGTGAAGACAAAACTTTTGAGCTAGCTGATCCATCAGTTATCGGCATCAAGTAATTACACAAATACATAAAGTAAAGCATTCATTAAGCAGCTATTATTATTGTGCCAAAACACATTTCACCAATGGTCTCATTAGCTGTCAATACAACACTGTTCTACAAAATTTCTCAAATTTTAAAGTACCTGCTCCAGTTCATATTGTATCATATATTATATTATTGGAGTATTGATGCTGATACATCAACATGTAAGCTGTATTTGAGGACTGGAGCCTATCCCAGCTGTCTTAGGGTGGAAGGCAGGGTACACCCTGGACAAGTCTCCAGTTCATCACAGGACACATAGAGACAGACAACCACTCACACTCCATTCACACCTACGTTCAATTTAAATTAGCCAATTAACCTAATCCCCATGCATGTTTTGGAAGGTGGGAGGAAGTCAAGTACCCGGAGAGAACCCACAGACAGGGGGAGAACACAGTAAGGCCCCGGGCTGGGAGATCAACCGGTACCTTCTTGCTGTGAGGTGACAGTACTAACCACTGCACCACTGTGCCGCCCCCAAAAAATGTGCATATGGTTTTTTAATATCAGATTCTGAAAATCATCTTCTTCTTGTGTGTTTGTCTCAGGTACCATAACGTTCCAGGCAGAGTGAAACACCAGTCATTCCTCTGGAGTAACCGTATGGAGACAGCTGACAACATGCCTGCCCGGCTGACATGGATCTGGATGCAGAACTTCTCAATGACGAGAATACAGATTACTACTTGAAACCCTCTGCGATATATTCGGTGCATCAACTTCACCTCTTTCTGCTCCTATTGATGATTCTGTTCATCAACAACTTCTGGAGAGTCTGTCTGAAGAAATTACTAAGTGCAGCCCCATGGTACCAGCTCCACCTGTCACTGACCAGTCAAGTCACCAGAAGAGTCCTGCAGGTGCTCATAACCCGGGACATGAGGTCACTGTCCACCATCAGCTGGATGAAAGTGTGGCGGAGCACATGCTGGGTGCACCACCCTGGAGTGCAGCTCCATATAGCTCTAAGCAGCCAAATACATCCATGTCTACTGAGACACTGAATGTGTGACCAGCTGCTCCCATCATGATCCAGGGACTGCAGGATGTCATGCAGCCTGGTCCCCTGCCCAATCAGGCAGGTGCTGTTAGCCAGGAGACGGATCGGATTTAAGGTAAGATATACAGTAAGTTTAGGTTAAGGATAGATATCATAAAAGTCTTGTCTCAATACGCTCTGTGCACAAGCCCTGTGGCCCGTGCTTCCGTTTTACCCAGTGATTGGCAGATCAGTTTCGGTGTACCTCCTGCTTCTTTCACAACAGCAGTAAATATGAGTCAAAGTGAACAAGCGAGGCTGTAATGTCGTAAGAAAGAAAACAAAATATAACATCGAAGATTTATACAAGTTACAAGAAAAGCGGTGGGTGGTTCAAGCGACCAATGCTGTGTGCCACTTTGTACTGGATCCAGTCGTTATAACACTGAACTAAGCTTCCATCGCTTTCCAAAACACCAAGGACCTTCGTGCGCGGTGGCTTCAGAAGATCCGGAGGACAGGATTTTCCGTAGCTCCGCCTCACGAAGGTATGCAGCCCGACATTTAATAAGGATCAGATCCGTGTTACTGCTAAGGGCAGGCCAGTTTTAGCTGCAAGTGCCCGTGCGACCATTGTTTGAGTGCGGAGGCAGTGCGGCTTTTCAGAAGACTTCGGGGCGGTGTTTGGGGCGCGCACTCGTCCCACATCAAGTCGGAACCTGGCACCTGGAGACTGAGGAGGAGATCGTAGAACCTATGGTCCCCATGCCCATCGACCATGGCTGTGAGCAAGTCCACAGTGTGTGTTGACCCGAGGAGCAATATGAGAAGCTACTTGAAGAAATCGAGATGCTGAGACAACAGGTCCAAACACTACAACTGCAGAGCTCATTTTTGGACTCCAGCGGTTTGCATCGTCTGCGGAGGATATCAGGTTTACACCAGGTAAGATATCTACCATCTATCAAGCCAGGTTAGTATTTGTAAGATCAACATTTAACTTTTACTGTAAATGGTTGTATCTGTGGATGTTTAATTTTTATATGTATTTTAATGTGTTTGCGTTATTGTTGTATCTGTTCTGAAAGGCTATCTTGAGTGTCTAAGAGGAACCTTACAAATCCATCATTTATTATTATTATAATCTGTTGTCTGTTTTGTGTATTATTTTCTCTGCCTATGATTACTAATTCCAAATAAAAGTACTGTATCTATATTTTTGATTCCCCTCATATGAGCATCTGATAGCATTTGGGGGACCTGAGTCAGTTTAGGCTACAGTGAAAATGGTTAGGGTCACTAGCACTAGAGCAAGGAAAACAACAAGCACAACAACTGAAAGTCCTCTAACCAGATATGACTGTAAGTAGCAGGCTCATACACACATCCATGAATATTATGATTATGATTTAACTTTAATTTAACATTTCCCCACAGAAATTGCTGCCAATAGATGAACTTTCCTCTTCCTCTCATATCTGTCCACTGGCTGTACCAGAGGGAGCTGGGCCATAAATTCAACATCCATCGAGCAACAGTCAGCCGAATTGTGTGGCGTGGGGCAACTTTCTCTACAGCCTACTGGGCTCGAGTATGTACATGGATGTCTCCTGCAGCTGTGAAGGCCAGTCTTCCACAGGACTTTCATGGCAGCTACAGCGACACACATGTGGTCCTTGACTGCTGAGTTACGCTGTCAAACTCCTTCATCTCTGCTCCTTCAGAGTGAGGTCTTTTCCACTACAAGTCCCACTGCACCTTCAAGGCCATGGTGGGAATGTCCCCATGGAGCCCTGACATTTTGTGTCAGCACTGTTTTGAGGATCCATGAGCGGCAAGGAGGTGTTTAGCCAGTCAGGGATTACATCCCTCTTCACACCTGACATGGCCATCATGAGTTGACAAGGGCTTCTTGGTGGATGACCTTGTACCTGGGACTGTTCATCATCCTGCCTTTCTCTCCAGAGAGGACACAAATGTCGGAGAGTGGATGTTCTGAAGACACAGTCCATTGCTCGTTTAAGAGTGCATGCTGAGAGGATGATCCGAAGAGTCAAAGAGAATAAACTTTTTGATACTACTATCCTCTGTCCATCTCAGGGAGCATAAACCAAATTTTCACAGTTGCATGTCTCCTCACAAATTACCAAAATGGGCCTCTTGTAAAGAAATGGAGATATGAAGTTTAAGATGGCGAGGGAGAGAAAGCATCAGTAGAGTTGTTGAAGTTGCATGGGGTGTGGTGATGAACATGGACATGTTTATTCCTTAGCTTACATTTCAGAGTCTTTATTGATTCTCTCTCATACATCTTTTACTTACTTAGCACTTCTACAAGCTAAATGTAACACATTCAGTGGCTTGATCTTTGTCACTGTGTATGTGGATGCACACTTACATACAAGTTATTGATCTAGTTGAAGTGTGTGTATAGATCAGCAGTGGGTAATGAACCAGAAGATTGTGAATAAATGTATTGTTGTAACTGCGTGGATGTGTGCTGAGTCTCTCTCTCATTCAGTGAACCCATCCACACAAGGACAATTTTCCAACTAAGTACTGGCATCTTAGCAGCCCTTGGTAGCTTACATGTTTATTAAAATCAAGTCAGTACATTCAGATATGCATCATAAATTTGAAAAAGATCAATATAAACATTTACAATACATTTCATTACACTCATCATCGTGACAGGATATGCACACATTACATGCATTTCTGCATGTATGCATAAAAATAAAACCAGTCTACCTTCTCTTTGATGACATTTAACATGTCACTGTCTCTATAAATTCTTTGAGATTAGTATGTCTTCCTCAGCTGAGACAACAAAGTCACACCAGTTCATTCCTGTTAGCATCTGCCCTTGTACTTGTGAATAATAAGCATGTGATCTTTTGAGCTCCAGTTTGCCTGAATTCATTTTGAGATATGGACAGTCTACGTAGCATTTAACATTTGGACATTTCATTTCAATCAAACCAAAAACTACACAGCTCTGAAGGATCAAAAATTAACCCATCGAGAGATGCCCCAACCAAAGGGCATCAGGGTGGATCCTACAAATCCACAGGGTGAGTCAGTTGACCCTCTTCATCTGGCAGTACTCCCAGATGGCATCTGCCTCCATTTCAAGCCCCCTCTTCATAGCTGCAGTCTGGCGGGTTCCATGCAGTATCCGGTCCAGCCAGGCTGTCTTCAGTAGTCTCTCTTACCTGACAGATCTCCCTGAACCGTCAGAGGCTTCTAAGCGTCTACTCCTCATCCATGAGTACATCCAGTGATCTCATCTGTTATCTCCCCACTCCCCGTCCTTCCATGTAATGAAGATTAAGGGTGGGGGGCACAATCACTAGTTCCTCTGGTGAGGCTGGAAACCGATGTCTTCCACTGCACGAGAGAGATGACCCGCTCTGTGTCCCTGTCATCCAAGACTTCTATAAGAGCCATCTGCCAGTTCCCTGATGCCCTGGACCTGAATCAGTGCCACTTCTCAAATCAGCTAGAGAGATGTACTTAGAGTAAGTTACTTTTGTATTCATGTGATAATCAGTCTTTAGTTTTAACAGGTTAACAGTTTATGCCAGCCTAAAACACACACTTTTACACACATATATAAGTATATATATATATATATATATATATATATATATATACATATATATATATATATATGTATATATATATATTCATTAATATTATTACTTTGTAAAATATTATTCTATTCTATTATTATTAATATTATTAGTACTATATCATTGCTGTTTTTCTAGCACTACTGTATGTGTGTCTGTAATTTGTCTACACTGCTAGTATGGGTGAATAAATAAAACTATTCTATTCTGTATAAATTGTCAATGAACCAGCCCAGTAAAATATCTAGTAAAAGGGCAATGGAGACTTTCATTCTGTCAATATTAATTCACCT